>JAPYZO010001224.1:0-34288 GCA_030522905.1 Torymus flavipes | reverse complement strand
CTTGATCGGCTCTTTTGAAAACAAGTGAGAAATCAAGATTAATGATAATTTCTTTCATTGTACTGTGACTCAAATCATAGATGCGCAATACTATCGCTACAGTGGCATGCATGAGAGTGACATTTTCTTAGAATGATGAATTGCGCGTGTTTGCAGCACTGTAAATACACTGTACCGGAACCACTGAAAGTTCAAGAAGCGTAGTCAATGACATCGTGAAAAAATTCTATTAATCACTCCGATCGCCCGATTATATCAAACATGATAAGACCCGATCCTCTTCTCGGCAATTCTATAAATATTTCACAGAATTCAAGTACATAATTACTCGAAAACGCTACTACACGATACATTTCATAAGTATTACGCCAACCTTGCACAGACGTACTTTAATTTTTATATTAAATCCGGCTATATAAGCACACCTTGACTTTCAAACACCTTTCGCGTTACATAACTCGACGTTATACATATATATGATACTCCATTTTCATAAACGTTCACCGCCGATGACAACTAAAAAACAAAATACATACCATCGCGATTATTATACAACTCGCGCAAAACCTGCCGATTAACTATATACAACGTCGCAAAAGTCGCGGCCGGTGTGCGCACTGGATCTAACCTAATTAGGAGCGCTGAATTTCGTATGCCGCGCGAGAAAGCGGCGCATCGCGGTGGCAAAAAAGCGCCGTTTAATTAGGCGGCTGTGCGGTTTTAAACGCCGCGGAATTTCTTATCGATTCGGAGAAACTAAACGCTGCACGTATAGCCAGGTGTATACGCTACACACATGGTTGAATTGTTTTGACGCGTGGATGCGCGCTCGCGGGGAGAAAAATTGGAGCGCGCGAACGTGCGTACGTGCTCCGAAATACAAGTCGGAGCGCGCGCGCGCGTGCGATCCACTTTAACGTGGAGGATGACATTGCGATCACGTCGAGTTCATTATCCTGGTGTGTAGCTGTGGCTTGTAAAGGTAATTGATATATATGTGCCGTGTGTCATATGTACACGTTAAATATTTTGAAGGAAGAGTTCTATTAGCAGTAGCTTCTGCTCCGAATTAGCGTTATACAGGTAGGATTACTTTTTGATGTGCATATCGCGCTGCAATATCCGTCGCCACCTGTGCGCGCGAATGGTTACACAACGCGTGATAAAATGCAATGGAATTTTTAATCGATTCAGCGAAATGCGACTCCAGTATAATACCTGTAACATATAGTACGAGAGCGCATTGTTTTTGAAGCCGGTGGTATAGATATGTAGGTGAAGTTTATACCGTGAATTCCGTCGTTTACTTCCGAGTTTTACGCTCATACTTACGAGTGTTCCGAAAACTCGAAATTCCAGTGGAAACTATGACGGAGCGTGTATGTGCGCCGATAAGTGGCAATTAATTACAACAGATACGTTTATTAATCCCGTTTTACGGTCCCGATAAGATAACCCAATGACGGTTCTGCGTTCTCCGCATAACTTCCCCTCGCGCACGCACCGCTTTGATAAAATCCGCAGCAGCAACATAACCATTCACACATTAACCCCTATATAATCAATGCCTTCCCGTTCCCCAAGCCCACATATATCTCTCTTTTCATCCTTCATAATCTCCAGCAAACTCTAAAAATCACGCTTCTGCTCGTACATATATCCACTACACTACACGCTCAGCGAGCATCACACACAGAGAGTCTAATCTAAAATTCTATTCTAATGTGTATCCTCGCTCGCTACTCGCTACTCGTTCGCTCGCTCGCTCGCGTTCTGTAACTCGTGCACGCTCGAGAGCACCGAGTGCGCGCGCTCGCTCGCAGGTGCCCCTTTTGCAACGTCGGCGCGCGTGGCTTTCCGGAAGCAGCAGCAGTGCTGGCGCATGGGGGAAAACGGGAAAAACGTACGTGTGTGTGCACGTATGCGTGTGCAACAGGTGCGCGAGTCCGGGAAATTCTTGGGACGAGGGGGTCGTTTGGTGTATCTTGTTTGGATGTATTTGTGGCGAGTTTTTTGAATGGAGGTATACTTAGGTGGAGGGAGTAACCGTGCGCTGGCATAAATTAAGCCGATCTAGATTAGGGAGGGAGATACATATATCGGCTTTATTTTGGAGTTTGAAACGCGGACGGTTGACGCGACCGTGCCGATATATAAAGAACCGATCTTTTGGCCACACGCGCGCGTGGGTACCAATATAATTCGGTGGTTCGGTGATAACGACCTTGAACGCGACTGAAATGGTATTATAGCACCGCTGGCGTTCAGGGCCAATTAGAGACATCGCACCGACGCGTTCCGAATTGTTTCCGGTGCAGCACATACGAATTCCTCGTGGCCGGATCCGTGATCTTAAAATTTCTCATCCGTGCTTTTCCACTCCGAAAAAAATAACGATTCCAGCTCGGCGTGAAAGTGTATTATATGCACAGCAAAGGATGATCTCAGCGCTGGGGCCGCAGTAAAAGGAGGATCGGAGAAAAAGGATCGGCGTGTGTAGTGCATGAGCGTCATATATATGTATATATACCGGCGAAACGTATCACCTACCTAGCAGCGAGTCGACGACGACGAGCCTGGCTGGATGAGATATCCTTCGCTCTCTCCTCTCTCTCCTTTCCTCTCCGCTCTCTCTTCTCTCACACACTCTTCTTCGATTCTCTCTCGCTCTGCTCTCTCTCACACGTCCGTGAACTCCATCGGGTCGCGCGCGCACTCGGTCACGCACACACTGCACAATCTTCTTCAACGGCGCTGGTATGTATAATATGCTGCTCCTTCAGTGAGGAACTGCTCTCTCGGGTCTCGCGCACTCTCTTTCTCTCTCTGTCTCCAATCTCGGACGACGCGCTGCAGGCACGCAGGTAGCACGGGCGAGCGACGACTGCCTGCCCGTAGAGACATACACTCGCGCCAGCCGCAGCCAATGCTCTTTCTCTCTCTCTCGTTCTACCTTTCTCGCTCGCTCGCTCGCTCTTGCTCCTCTATGCGCACGAAGGGGGGAGGGCGGAGAGGACGACCGGCGGCGCGTTAACACGTCGCGGGGGAGTGGGCAGCAGCGGCCGGCTGTTGTTGAGGCTGTGTGTGAGGGCTTTCAGGTGAGATAGCTTTGTTTGAATGGTTGATAGGGTGGTATCGGGTACGGGTAAGGTGGAGAAAGTGAGGAACGGAGATGGTGAGAGGATTGGAGGGAGAGTTTGAGTGAGGTTTTAAAGTCTGAAGGCGTTCTGAGGGTCCACGTATACACACCTGGATGTGTGCACCTGTTGCCGCGAGGGTCATGAGACCGGCGCGGTTGCGACTTTATCGACGCGTCACGCGCAGTTTGGAGAACGCGAGAGCGCGCTAGTATATGCATATGGCTGTTTAGCGTGATATATATCGTTTTCCGATATGATAAAAGGATCATTTTTAATGATTAAAGGCAATAAAAATGATTGGAGCATCGATTTTTGGAGCTTCATATTTGACTTTTTTTATTGACGCTTGTTTTTACTTATGTGTTTATTATATATTATGGCAGCTGCTATATCTGTACGACAGATCGTTATTTCTGCAATATTTGGCTTATATGAGCAATTCTCAGGATTTTCTACAAAAAAGAGATTCCAAAAAAATAAAATAAAATTTTGATACACACTTCTGATATAATTTTTTTCTAGTTCTAAAAAATACTGGAAATGGGCAAAAAGTAGTCACTGATAAAATTAACCAATAACAAGCTATTAAAGATAACAAGAAATATTCCACAAAAAAGTGATTAAAATAGAAGAAAAGAGCTTTAATTTGATATGTGAATCGTTAAAATCGGTCAATTCGGCGCAAAGTGACGTGCATTTGAAAATCGCTAGAAATGACGAAAAATGAGGTTTTCATTTTTGGTAATTTTTCGCGATTTTCAAATGTAACTTAATAAGTATACTGTGTTTTGCTGATTATTTAAATTGGCCAGAAACTCTGACGAAAAAAAAATGTGTAATTATTTTAAAATCTGTCGTAGATATTTAAGAAAAATAAAAAAGTCAAATTTACTTGATATGTAATTTTGGATGATTAGGAGTACCTTTAAATTAAAACAAAAATAAGTACACCTACAATTTAAAAGATCGATATTCACGATTTCCATCACCTTTACCGTCAAACATAACCTTTTTGTTAAACAATTCAAGCGTGTCAGTTCGAAAAATTATGTTTAACGTATAACAAGGGTATATATAGAGAGGATGAAAAAGCACGTATATGAGTATTTCTCTGGAACTTTTAACTTTTAGCTAAATAAAAATTTCAAAATTTAATGTTGAGGCACATTTACAAAACTTATTTTTTTCTGTTTTAGGTACCCCAAATAACAGTAAAAAGGGCCTGCTCGGCTCATTCGAATGCTATCCATCCGATTTTGTTTTCTTCCTTGTATTCGATTAAAAATTTTAAATTTGATCATCAAAAAAATTCAAAAATAAATTTTTCGAAAATCAAAAATTCGACATAAAACAAAAACGAATCAGTGAATCATAAAAAATTATTTTCACCATACCCTGGCCGAAAGTACCATTTTCGCTAATATAGGTTCAAAATTACTAGATATTTGATTTCCACTAGAAATGACTAAAGCGCGCGCATTTGCCCTAGCGTTTACGTCCTATTCTGGACACACCCTAAGTGGACTTATTCACCTTGTGTGATTGCCGTACTCGTCTTCGACTCGCAAAATGCACTCCTTCGACTCGTACTGCAAACTCCACTCTCGGTCTAAGGAAGGACCACTTTACGCCCTTGGTACACAATATACTATTGTGATACAGGTTTGGATTTTCGCTTCGGGCACTTTTGCGTCCACTACGGTACTTTGGTTACGGCTACGGCCTGCTGGTCTAAAATCGGTTACTTTTGGCAAAATTCTCGGTGACAGGCATAATACGCGGACCACCTGATTTGAGATGCATTCGGCCATAAGTATATGATTACAACATTTATTGTAAAAATAATTTAGAAGATTCGTAGTTTTAGTTTTTTTGAAACGTTTATTTATAAATTTTTCGCAGACTTACAGTTTCTTTTATAATAGCATGAGATGTAGCATATATAATCACATCGCGTTGATGACTTCACGAGACTCGCGGAAGATATATACTTTTTCTATTATTTTTCTATATGTCTGAATAAATTCATTTGTCGTACTCACTCTTTTTCTGAACACTCCAGTCTACGTATAGCATTAAAAATCGCTAATTATATTCACTTCTTTACTTTTATTATTATTGGAAGTGATACGATCGGTGTACCAGGACTAATATCGACATTATACCGTTTTTTTCGCTTTACATGACACGACTTTTAACATTCACATTAGAGACTTGTATAATTTTTATCGTCATATATATATCACTTCCACATATACACATTTATATTGAAAATATAGTTTTACGCTTTGTTTAAAGTGTACACGAGTTTTCGTATACTGCAACGCGCACGCGAGTAATCAATTTTCTTTCTCATTTCTTTTCCTTTTTTTCTCTTTACAAGTGGAATTTGCAGAAGGCAACGATTTTATCCGTCGAAATAAATCGCTAGCAAGCTTTGTATATAGTTTAGCAAACGTTAGTAGTTATAGATAAATCGAACACCCACTCGCTCAACGCCGCGATATCAAGTAGAAACTATATGCTTTTGCAATTCAATTATATAGGAAATATAAGCGCTTTAATGGACTATAACTAATGGATTTTTTGTTACTTTTCGCTTTCCAAAATGGAGTCTACGATAACTAATTATTTCTGAAAGTCAATTTTTATCGTTGTTCAGTGCATTCATGATTTTCCGTTGTGAATTCCGTGAAGTAGATTCGAAGATGATTATATATCACGCATTTAAAAAGTTTTCTTAAAGATCCTACGCATGAATTGAAAATAAAATAGATCAAAATGTGCCCATAATTTTGCACTGTGATATATATCTTTTTGTCTCGGTCATTTAGCGAAATTTTATTCGTATATGGCCGATTTTTAAAATACATTTTTACAGCATTACAGAACGTTCAGATTGCACCATTATTTACACGTGAGTTGTAATTGTAATTTAGTAACGGTGATGCAAGTTGCATTTATTTTATGTCGTGATTCGTATCGATAGACTTTACGATACACGAAACATTATAGTACACGTGTAAATATACATGAGTCAACAAACGGATCGATCCAATGTGCAACTCAATAAATTAGATCATTTATAATACACATAGTGGCATCACATTCAAATAATATGAATGGGTAACGTATATATATTTCATATATTTCGTTTATATAGAAAACTAAATAACGCTATCGCATAACAGTTAACAGCTATCGCCTTTTCTCACGCTCATTACAGTAGCATGGTGAAGTATACATTACACGTAATTCATTACATATATAGGTACAGTATTTTTAGGTTTTGGTACAAGATATACACTTTACAAATTTTTTTCTTTTTATTTCTTCAACTTTAAAACATCAAAGCAACAATTGTTCATTATAAATGTATCGTTTTAGGAAGATCACTTTGTCACTGATAATCAACATAACATTTAATTTACATGGAAGCAATAAACAGTGACTAAAATAACGCATATAACTTGTACCTTAAATTAATTCTATAGATTAATTACGGTTGATAATATAAAACAATTATTAATAACAAATAGGGCGACTAGGGAATAGTATAAAGTGTATCTTAATTAATCTACTTGTGTTAATGCTCCCTTTTAGTTTTTTTTTTTTTTCAATCCCCCAATAAGAGAGCACATTAAATAATTTTGATTACAATCATTAAAGTGTTGTTTAAAATATGTGATCAAAAATTTATGTGTCCTGACAAAGTATTTGTGTTATAAAATAATTCACTAAAAATAGCACTTTTTTGTCATTTAAAAAAGACAATCGAACATAAAATTCCTTTGTCTAAAGTTCTATTGTTGGATAATAAGGTTACCTGAAATCATTTGAAAAAAATCTATAAAAAGTTTATTAAAATTCATTTTTTCACTTGTTTTCTGCATTCCCTGTACTTCATTAGTTGCTTTGGACAACTATTTTGTTGTATAAAAGCAGAAAATGCACTGATTTGTCACAAAGAGAGACTATGAGTATCATTTGTTATGTTGTATTCCACTTGTTAGAACAGATTGCCTACTGAAGCAGAGCCGTAACATCCCAAATTTTAATCATTCGGTCTTGTCCTACTGTTAATAACCTTCTTCTAGAACCATCAAGATCCATGTAAACAATGCTATGTTTAGCATCATGAAATGATGCTAATGATGTTTGGCTGTAATAAAAAGAAATTTTAGTACAATAATTTTCTATGCAACATTATTATATTTAATAGATACATACTTGGCAGCTTTCAATTGAATATGGCAAGGATCACATACTCGAACTTCAAATTCAAAACCCATCGAAGGAATGGGAATTCTCTGTGCTGTACAGCGAGCACACAGTGCTTGACCACAATTACGGCAATGGTGTTGTCTCAAACCTAATTGACGTTGGTCCATCATGGCTTTGATGTTCCAGAAAAATGGTCGTCCACAAGCCTATAATAATAAGATAATTAAAGTAAAATCATTTCAATTGGTTTAAATAAAAACCTCATGAACTCTTACTTGGCATGTGTTTGATTCAACCCAATCTGCTGTTTGTTTCCTATTAGCTGACATATCCCAACAAACAATAACTCCATCCTCACCTCCAGAAAATAGAACACGTTCTGGGCCTGCATAGCACAAGGCTGTCACCTTATTACTAGTACAATAAGAATTATGAGTAAAAAACAAACTTTATTTTTGTTTTCAAAATTTTATTTATAAAATTATATTTATTGTGATATAACTTACTGATGACCCTGTAACTCATAAGCTGTTCCTTGACGACCACCAATATCCCATACAATTATACTTTGGTCAAAACTACCAGAAAACAATAATTGCTTTTCATAATCCCAAGCTAGTGATCTAATGCTTCCAGTATGAGTTTTCAATGTGGTTACATAAGTACAACCATTGTTTTCAAGCTTTAACATTTGTATTTGTCCTGCATAGTCTCCAACAAATGCATATTTGGATTGGGAATCAAATCTATAATCTTATTAAGGATTTAATATTTTTTCTGAATATTTTTAGAAATATGATAAAATTTATAATTTACTCATTTTAATTTAAAATGGGATAATCAAAAATTTTTATTATATTTTATTTTTTTAAAAAGGATACTGCAAGGCTGTGTACCAGGCATCTGTTTGGTAAGTTCCAATTTTCTGACCAGTTTCAGTACTATGGTATTGGAAAATCTTGTCTCTTCCAACACTGAGAATCCATTCACAACCCAAAGCAAATACAACACCTGTGACGCGTGCTTGATGAGCAATGTACTCACGAATTGGTGTCATTCGATTGTAATCACTCTCTAATATGAATTCCTATAGTTAAAAAATTCATTATAAAAAACCATGAAGTATTTTAAATTATACAATATTTTGTGTTACATACATTGATACTGCCATTGTCAAGTCCAACAAACAACTGTCTTGTTTCAGGACAAAAGTCCATAGATGTTGCAGCTGCTACCATGTATTGACAAACACTTGGCCAATATTGACCTGAATCGCGTTTTAACCATACTCTGACAGTCCTGGAATTATTAATTTAATATTAAAAACTGTAGTCCATTGATACACTATAGTGATATCTCAATCATTAATGAGATAAGAGGGCAGGTATGATGCATCTTGGAGAATTTAAGATAAGGGTAACAAACGATTAGGTCACTTTCAAAATACTGCTTATTTCATAACAAAAAAACCTGTTTCGCAATAACAGTCATTACAACTATACTCACCATATAATGCAATAAACGAAATATGAGAAAAAAAGAAAATTATTCATATTATTCCTCAAAAAGAAACTATCGGATGAACTATAAATAGTATGGAAAACAACTTTCATTTAAAAACACAAACCAGTGATGCATACAAATAAACATAACAAAGAAGTTATGACTCCAGTATAATGCGAATCCTTGACAATGGAGTCGGCTCAGAGCGACCTTACGCGGCGTATACCCACATATCGTCGGATTAAACAAATTAATAGGCTTATACAAAAGTCGAATACCGCCGCGCGGAATTGCATATTTATACACAAAGCCCCCCAAACATGTCTCCCCTGCACACGTATGCATCATCGGCGCGGTTCCGTCGTCGTCGACGATATCTCAATCATACCTGTCGTCGCAGACGCTGATGACGCCGTCTACCCGGGGTATAATAACGGCGGCGTTCACGTCATCGTTGCAGCCCTCGAGCTTCGACAGGAGTATCGGCTTTCTGTTGCTACTGAACTTGTCCTGGTTGATCCCGGGCGCGGGCTTAATCTCGGCCGCCATGGTTTTTGTGGGCTACCCGTTCGATTGCCACTAGCTGCTCGTCGTCTTCGGCCACCACCTCCTCGTCGTCTTTGTCGTCGTCGGCATTAACTCGAGATCCTCATTTGACAGTTGTCGGGCTTCCTCGCGGCAGCGGCGCGTCTCTCTGTCTGTCTTATTGGGAAGAGTAGCACGCACTCCGTAATTCTCTCTCTGTCTATGCTCCGGCCTCCGGGTAAGTCCGGTAAGTATATACAGTATTTGTATGTGTGCCTTATAGTGTGTGTCGTGTCGTGCGCTAATCGCGCTACTGGGCTAGCACGCGAACTGCGAGAAAGAGAGAGATGCGCTGCACACACCACGTGAGATCTCTCGCGGTTTTATAGGTACGCCCGTTTTCGAGAACACGGCGCGGGCGGATCGGAGCTGTGCTGCGCAGGCCGCGGGGATATAAGCACGTCTGCGGTCTCTGCCTTGTGTGCGATGGTGTGCAGTGACGTCGACAATAATATAAGGCGGCCAAAGTGAGTGGCTCGATCCGCGCTCTACCTACTACTTACTCCGGTCTTTAAAGCGATGTCTGCGCTTGCTCGATCGATAAGTGGTTTTTTTTCGCGGGGAAGATTTTTTTATTGGACAGTTGTTAAATAACTGATGATTGGGCAGATAATGGATTCTGAAAATAGTTTTTTAATTGGTACCTCGAGGTTTACCGTTACTTATTAAAAAATACTTAATTTAATAGTGTTATTTCAAATTCGCTTAATATAAGATTTAAATGGACTAGATTAAAAAAGAAGAGCTTCGTACATTGTTCTTTTCGAATCTCTACTTTTTGACACGTAAGCAAGGCGAATATGACGTTTTTCACGAGTTCCGTTATAAAAAGGAGTTTCGGAGTCGAAGAGAGAGGTGACTTTTTTACCCACTCAGCTGTTTCGAACATCTGTGTCAAATGTAAACTAGCCAAGGGCAGCGCTCCGTGTAGTGTGTACGCCTCCGCCTCTTTAATTATATTCATTTAATCGGTCAGCCCCTTTAAACTTTCGATATTCAACCAACCGGTCCTTCCATGAATTCGCACTCGTGCTTCGTTAATCTTTTTATTTTGAGTTTTTCCAAAGAGCTGTTACTGTACAAAACGTAGTCCTTGGCGTCAATTTTTATACATCATAACCTAAAATGTGATAATGAAAAGCCGTCCTAATCTAATCGAAGAGGTTTTCTACTAATTATTATTATCTGTTGGAATGACGTGACAAGGGTTAGTTTAGCGATTAGATTATCGAAATGTCCACGAACGCATCGATTTCTGGAGTCAAGGTATAACGTTAATTTTCATCTATTTTTACATTGTTTATTTATAATTTCATAACGATTTGTTTATTTCATTGTACAGAGCGAAGGTGACTCTGAAGATGATCTGAAGAGACAAGGATCATTTAGGAAACTACTACCAGTCAATAGTAATGGTGATTCACAACTTAGCACTGCTGTTAAAATGATAGATCGGCCAAATGCCTCTCAAAATAGTAAAGAATATGCTGTGTATTTGCAAGAATATAACATTCTTGCAGAGTAGTAAGTTGTTTACATATTTTTCAGTAGCTTTTTATTTTATTATGCACTCACATATACATTCTTTTTTAAGCAACATGTTGCGCAGTCAAGATTTAAGAGGAATTTATGTTATACCATCTGCACAAAATTCTTTTCGTAAATATCTGTATTTTTTATTTTTGTCACAAAATTTGTCATATAACATATACTAAAACGAAATACTTTTTTAGTTTGGTTTGGAGTACAATTTATACGTCAAGGGATCTACCAAGGAGGTGTTTTTAGGTTCACAATAACTTTGCCTCAAAATTTTCCTGATGGAAAGTGTCCCGTATGTATTTCCATTTCTTTAAATATTATGTATATATATATATATAGACAGTAGATTATTAATTATAAACAATTAATTTTTTCAGAATGTTGTCTTTCAAACTAAAGTGTTCCATCCATTAATTAATTACGTAACAGGAGAACTTAATACTGCCTGGGGTTTTCTAGAGTGGAAACGAAGCAATAGAATATGGCAACTAGTGCAATATATAACAAAAATATTTACCAAGCTTGATACCAAAATGACTCCAGTTAATGAGGAGGCCTCTTCACTGTAAGATAACATTTTTATTGACTTATCATTATTAATACATGATCTTATCTTATATTTAATTAAATTATTTCATTTTACATTTTAGTTTAGAAAACAATTTTGAAAGTTTTAAAGAGCAAGCTAAAAAGTGCGTAAAAGATAGTTTGAGTGTAGTTTATGATCCAGCTACAATAGATGATCCACACTATATTACATTTAGTCCATATGATAATGATTTACATGAACCTGTCAAGCAAGAAATTTATAAACCAAAGGTAAATTAATAAATTTTTATAATGTTAATTTTAGTTAAATATTTATTGATTTCTGTTATATGAAAAACAGGATGAAAGTGAAAATAAACCCTCAGGATATTCGTGGGTGCAACCAGGCTCTCTGCAGCCTTTTTCTAAACCAGAGGCAAGATAGCAAACAATCAACACCCTTTTGCGCATTTGAATAAAAACTAGGATCGGCGGTCGTTTTGTATTTTGTACTTTGCTTGATGCTTGCACAATTAAAAGAAGGTGGGGAAAGAGGAGCGCGATCCCAACTATTTTTCTACTATAAGAGAAGACGTAAACGCAAAGTATTCTAATGAATTTATATATTGTGATTTGTACTACAGAGATTTTACCGACTGATGTAAAATTACTTTTGTTATAAAACTATTAATACTCATTACTAATACGATAGAATGAGCCAACGTTTTGTCCTACTGCGATCAATTAATCGCTATTAGCGATCTATAAACGTAACTTAATAAGGACAGCTTTAAACTGGTGATAATGTTGCGCTGGTAATAATGTTAACACAGTTTAGGTTAAATTTTACTTTAATGAAAATTGTTATTCTTGTAAAAACTACGTAGAAGATTGTTATACATTGAACAAAATAATTATTTAGTTACATCTAATAATTTTACATTAAGCAGAGTAATTATTGAAAACGTTTTCTTCAATTGTTTTTTCATTAAAGTTAAGAAAAAGTAATTTTATACACGATGAATTATTTTATTATATATCTATAAGTGCAATAAGTAAAAAAAGGAAGATGGGCGGGTAAAGTGAATATTCGTATTTTTCACGATATCAAAGATTTTGCCGCTAAAAAATTTTGCGCATGTTTTGCGCATGTCAATTTCGGTCGAAACATAAAGAACTTGGGAATCGCATTGTTCGCTTAAAAAGTAACATTAACTGTTTTGTGCCTAAAAATATATATGTTATGATTTTAACATTTGTAAACTATTAATAAATCATTACATAAAAATTTTTACCATTAGTTATACTGTGTACTCAGTTGAATAATCTAAATATCCCACAATCAGTGTGCTTATATAGTATTACAATCAAAAACAACTAAAAAGATTATTTTTGAACAAATTTAAGATTACCGTATTAAAAATATTGTTATTTTACTAACAAAATTGTAATAAAGTTTTGATCATTTCTAAAATTAAACAATGTTGTTCAACGCTGAATACAACAAATAAGTTTGCTTCTCACTTGCAAAATAGGCGAATAAAGCAGGTATTTTTGACACTCAAGCATTCAACATTCAACAATGACGTCTATCGAATCTACTCTACTACAATGACCGGGAGGTGCTGCCCCCTACGTGTCAAACAACAGTGGCATCCGCGGCGCGCGGCGCGACGACTTCGTCATCTGCGTCGTTTTGTGTCTCGCGCTGCCCCCGCATAGCGTACGCTAATTGATCGTGTGTGACTTGATTTCGATTGCATGCGCGATTTGCAGTCGGCAAAGGTATATACACTGGGCGCGGATTTCGTCTGTTTTGTTTGGTGATTCTGGAGCTTTTAAGGAGTGGCGAAGCCCGAGACGAGGCGGAAAGCTTCGCTGACGTAGTGCTGGTTGTTCTCAGATTGCGTTGCATCGGCCTTTGCCAGTTTTGAGGTTACTTTATAGGGTGCATCGAACCTTTTTTTATGTTGCGAGTGTTTACCGCAGTAGACGGTCATTCGATAAAGTCTTTGTTGTCAATTGTTTGTTTGTAATGAGTGCATGTAGGATTTGGTGTTTGATTTTGTTTCGAATAGTATCGAGATTGCTTAAAATATTCGTGGGTGGATGACGGCAGAATCACAAAACAAAATAAATAAGCAGTGAAATATTAGGAGTATTTAAGATTTGCTAAGGAGTTATTTCCTTTTTTACAGATAAGCCGCCACGTTGGAGATGCAAACAATCAAGTGCGTAGTTGTAGGAGATGGTGCGGTAGGTAAAACCTGCCTGCTGATCTCCTACACTACCAACAAATTCCCCTCCGAATACGTGCCCACTGTGTTTGACAACTATGCTGTCACTGTTATGATAGGAGGAGATCCTTACACTTTAGGATTGTTTGATACTGCTGGTAAGACATTATTCTATAAATAATAACAATTCTCTCTAATAAAACAAACAAATATTATTATAAATTATACTCAAAAGGTATTTATGCAAAGAATATTTATCAAATACCTATTTATTTGGTTATTTTATAAAATATTAAATCTTAAAGTATTGATTAATGTTTTAATTTTATAAATAATTGATACACATTTAGATCATAACTATTTTTAATTATTTACAGGTCAGGAAGATTATGACCGACTACGTCCATTGAGTTATCCACAAACAGATGTGTTTTTGGTCTGCTTTTCAGTTGTGTCACCTTCATCATTTGAAAATGTGAAAGAAAAGGTAATTGGATAGTACTGTAATTAACTTTTGAATACAGTTTAATTTTATTATACTAATTATTCAACAATAAATTATTTTTAGTGGGTACCAGAGATTACACATCATTGTCAAAGGACTCCATTTTTATTAGTAGGAACTCAAATTGACTTGAGAGATGATGTTGCTACTATTGAAAAGCTAGCGAAAAACAAACAAAAGCCTATATCAGTTGAGCAAGGTGAAAAACTTGCAAAAGAACTTAAGGCTGTTAAATATGTTGAATGTAGTGCTTTAACTCAGGTGAGATACAACGAAATAAAATAAATAAATTATTAGACTAAAAAGGCAAGTGCATTAAACTGTATTTTTCAAAAATTTCAGAAAGGACTAAAGAACGTTTTTGACGAAGCGATTTTAGCTGCATTGGAGCCACCAGAGCCTCCAAAGGGTAGAAAGTGTTTTATTCTATAAAATGCACTAGTCGTTTTCTCAGCCAGTCATGCGTGAATAGGTAAGTACTTGGTTTTAAAGATATAGTTAGAAACATAAATATTTATTATTTTATTTTGAATGAAACTACGAATAACGTAGTAAATTTGTTCAATTACTTATAAGACGAAATATTTTATAGGAACGCAATTGGAGCCGCTGTGTTCGACGCCACAACAGCATTTGTCACTTGCGCGGCTAATTTAATCAATGATTACGACATCGACGACAGACACATTCCGTAATTTTGAAAAGTCAGTAGAGGTTTTCGAGATTTATTAAGCTCATAGTTCGATGGATCGTTCGGTCGTCGATTTTTATCGAATTTCCATATAAACTTCAGGTACACATATACTCATTCATAAACATAAAAGCGTGATTCTCATCTTTCGATAAAGTCTACCAAGTATACACCAAGAATCACAAGCAAATTTCTGGGACCGTATATATACTTCTTTCTTGCATTTGGTGAAGACATAAACAAAAAACTTCGCCAGCACAATGGACTGATTTATTAAAGTGATAGAATATAGTTACCTGCGAATTGCGGTAACGAATAATTAGAACTGCGCGATGTCAGGTATAGAAGAACGATTAAGATCATAGTGTCGTCAGCGTTTCAGTAATATTAGCTCTAGCCATTATTGAGATTTTATTTATGAAAGTCTTTAGACAGTATTCAATCATGTATTTCGCTTAGTTGCCGAGGAAATTTTGATTTCATCAAGGGGAGTTTATTATATTTGTTGATATATACTCTTATATCAATGCAATGCCTGATTTCTTTCGATCGTATATTATATATTTAAAAGGAATTAGGATTTCTTTGTATAGCCCGTATACGGCACTGTTATGTAACGGATATTCTTAAATAAACATTAAATTACATTTGTACTCTATTTGCATTCAAAATAATTTATTTGTACCAGAAATGGTTATATCTAACTAAAAAAAGTAAGTAAAAATATATCATTATTTATCTATGGTATTTCAAAATAACTCTTTACTAGTTTTTTATTTATTATTTATTTCTTTATTTGTACTATTAAGCATTGAGTACTTGAATGCTAAATTGGAAGGAGTCTATATTACCGATTGTAGTTTATAATATTTTATTTGAAAATTATAACTTAATTATGCAATTAATCGGCCTTAATTGCCTAATAATTGTTTAAATAAAAATAAAATTCAGATACCAAAAACAGTTCCCAGGGGCAATTGAATTTGTAGTTATTGGTTTTCTAACAAAACTTATTTGAGTTTAAAGTAGATTTTCTTTTGTGCATGTGGATTTTCTATTTTTTATATATAGAGTTCTTACGTATATTCCAACTTCCAATTCGTCGGTGTTGCACTAACTGCGAAAAATATCGTTCTTAATTCGTGCGGATATTTCCCGCACTTATTGCAAAATATACCATTGTATGTTTGTGAAAATTTAGGTATCATTTGATTATTACTAGAATACAATTGCATTAATTAAAAAATATATCTTAAAGACCTTACACCGTCTATCCCCTTTAGTTACAATGAAAAATTATTCTGCGGCCTCTGATAAAATATATTGTTTTATAATTTGCTGAGAAATTTGGATTTCATTATAAATATCAATTTGCTACACAATATGTTAGCTATTAGAAGTGGAGTTTATCCAACTACTTCTTGTAGGGCTGCACGAGAGCAAGACAATATAATATTTCTGTAATTCTTGTCTCACTTTTTAAATTCTTCAAAATTTCTCCCTTGTCTTGGTTTTTTCAGTCAATATGAAAAGTATTATTGCCTTGTCTTGAAATTCTTGATCATATCATTCCTCATCACCTTCGGCTGTTTGGGGGTTTAAGAATTTAAACCTTCGATTATTAGATTAAATTTGGGAATTGTTAAATTTTATTTCATCTAATAAAGCCCACGAAATATTTTCAGAATATAAAAAGATGAGCATATAAATTGGTCAAATTTTGCAGCTAATTGTGTGGTTGAACCGATTCCGGTTTAATCATAAAATAATTCTATTAGTATATCTTTGAATCCTTTATTCATTATTGTCTAATTCCTACATAGTTCTATAAATTTAAATTTTTATTATTTAATCTGTAATTTTTAATAGTATATTTTGCAACAAATGCGGAAAATACAGGAAACCGCATAGCAAACGATATTTTTTGTAATAGTACATTTATGCAGGATATTCGTAATTTCCACCCTTTTTTCGTGTGGAAAATGCGATTTCCCGAACTGGTGTGCGTATAGGTGTGCGTGTTTGTGTGCGCGCGTCGCGTCGGTGGATATGTCAGGGTGCGTAATAGCATAGATTCTTGTAATTTTATTGATTTTGCCAATCAGCAAACGAACCGATGTAGTAAAAATTCGCTAAGGAATAACAATATCATATTTTGTAAATAATCAAAAACAAACCCATACTGTTACGATAAAAGTCTTGATGAAAAAAAGTTCAGAAATGTGGAACAAATATTAATACATAGATGGCACATTTTCAACCACGTCAAAGGTTGGAACGAACACATGAACAAACACTAATTTTTATATTATAGTACATTACGATAATTATACACATATATTTTTATAGTACTCTTTAAATTTATAAAATTTAAATAATACAAACTTATTAGTTGATAAATTTTATACTAGTAAAGATTTTAAAGCTCCGTTTCTAATTTTAATAAAATTCAAATGTTTCAAAGATTACACCTTTATAAAGATAAATGTATAAATGAGATTTTAAAAACTGCACAACTCCTGTACACGTTCCTGTATATATGCACATAGGTATACGAAAGCCATAACTCACTGTTATATGATTCAAAATTAGTTTCGGCCACGCACTCAACTCCAAATCCTCCGCAAACCCTTTTCCGCAACCTCACCGCAGCTACCTACTTTTCACTCTTTTCTCCCGTAGACTCCTGCGCAGCGAGCAACATTGTCCTAGTCACCTCAAAGTGGGCTCCTCAACAAAAGAAAGAGAAACCTCAGCCGCCAAGAAGCGAGAGAGAGAGAGAGAGAGAGAGAAAGATGCCTCGTTGAGATATCACCCAGTGCCCGCAATAAACGGTTTCCCGCGTCGCGCGCGTTCGTTTCTCGTTTTTCCCGGGAGGTCTCTTTCATAATAACAGACCAGAACCACAAAAGGAAGACGAGTGCGTGATTCGGTCGGCAGCTCGAATCGATCATCCCGGCGCAACGCGTGTAGAGTCGCGCAGTCTGCGGGTGACGACTTTTACTCTTCTCCGAATTTTCGAGGACTGGTAGCCCGCGCGCAGTATGGGGGGAAGTCGATTTCACCTTTTCTGATTCACACGCGCATAGGGGGAGAAGGGCGATAGATAGATATCCTGTGGAGTTGACGCGGGCGCGATTTTTATTTGTGGAGTGAGTATTGTGCTGTGGGTCGATCTATATTTTTTGTCGATTTATTATGTCGATGTGTGCGAGGTAAGCGTGCGAGGGGCATAAGCGTTTGATCGTAGATTGAGAGAGGAGACGAGTCTTTTTTGTCGATTTTCGAAATGAGGGCTTGAGTGGATAATTTTGGTCGACGGGGGCGTAAAATTGATTTATTTTGGGGTTCCTGAAAGTTTGGTGTGGCTGGAGGTGAGATATCGTTCTTTTGTAGAGACTGGTGCTTAAAAGTATCGTTTTTGTAATGAGTGTAAACATCTGCTTGCGAGAACAACTGAAACTTTTGTAGCTGTTGCTTTATAGTATATCAATGTGTATATATTAAAGATGAAATGAAACAATTATATCACGAAATCAGTTAATATAAACCCATTTTAAGATTTTATAAAAAATTTCGTTTTTAATCTCTACGTTCAATTTGATGAAAAGCATAAAAAACTTAGATTTTAGTCATACAATGAATGTAACAGTTAATCTTTCAAGATAAATTTATTATAAAACTAAGCTATATTAAAAGAACATCTCGACGATTTTAAATTATTTAAAAATGAAAAAATAACGATCCACTATGAAATAATTTTCCAAGGAACTATATAATTTCCGGAAATCTCAAGAATCAATAACTTTTCTTTTCTGAACTCTCCCTAAAACACTCTTCCAGCCGCCCGGCCATTTCTCCAATTACTCACACCTATACGTACGCACATACCCACAGCCTCGCCCGCTCGCACCCTCGTACGAAAAACTCCCCCGCGGCTACTAATTCGTATCTACGCACGCATATAGCCGCGTCGTTACGTGATTTGCCGTAAGGCTTCTATATTCGTGGGGGCGACCCGCCTCGCCATGGCCGCGCCTCGCCAATCGCTCTCGCGCGCGCGTTTTATTTATCGCGCGCGGTTCGCCCCCCTCCTTCGACGTTATATTTTCGGACGCGTATAAACTTCCGTCCCGGGCGCGCCGCGTTTGAAGATCGGTATATATATATGTAATTAGACGTAAGTGGTTTGAGTCGACGACGACGACGACGACGATGATGATGATGCGAGCACACGACATTTCGTCGGTGCGTTTGATGAGCGGAGTATGGCTAGTGCGCGCTTGGCTTTTTTCGGGTATGGGTGTTCTGGTGTCGGAAGGAAAGGCTTTTCTTTTATCAGAGGAAATGACTACTAGGGTTGGAAGATGTAAATGTTATGTTCTGGGAGATTTGTGGCGGAGTTTCTTTTCATCTGGAAGGTTAATTAGGAAAATAAAATTATTGGATGGTGTAAATATTTTACATTATTTTAATTAATTATATTTCAAAGATGTCGATACTGAATGGGGGAAATATATATAATAAAAGAAGCCTTGAATAGATGTTTGGAGCATCTTATTATAATGTTTTTGTATATATTATGTTTTCGATGCCTTTAACTAGAGCTCCACGAGAACAAGACAATACAATATTTCTGCCCTTCTTATCTCGCTCTTATAAATTCTTGAAAATTTTTCTCGTGTCTCGGTCTTGTCAGTCAATATGAAAAGTTTTATTGTCTTGTCTTGAAATTCTTGATCATATTGGAGCTACACAGACATGCGACAGTAAGCAAGTCAATCATTAGACAAGCAAGTCGATTATATAAACAAGTCTTAAACCTAAAGAGTTGGGGCACATGAGGTCCACGCGTGGAGAGTTACGTAGACCACGGTGGTCTTGAACGATGCTGAAAATAAAAATAGGAATACCCGCAAACTTGCAATAGTAATTGGTTCCTTTAGAATTATTTTGTTTTATTTTTTGGACCAAAAAAAACGGCTAAGGGGATTATTTTCGTTTTATCACATATGTTATCTAGAATGCTTAAGGAACCATATACTATATCGCAAGTTTGCGGCTATTCCTATTTTTATTTTTGGCATCGTTCAATACACCGCGAGACGTGTGACAATAAGTTTGTCGATTATTTATACAAAATTCTTCAACCCAAGTAGCCGGAAGATTTGAGGTTCATTTAAAAGAGGAAGATGCACACGTGAAATAGTAATAAGTGAGTCGATTATTTAAAAAAGTCTCAAACCCAAATAGCAGGAAGAGGCGAGGTCAACGTAGATGGAGAAGTCACGCTTAAGTAAAATAGTAAGCGAGTTCATTATTTAAAGAAAGCTCAATCCCAAATAGCGGGGGGACGCGAGGTCAAACCTAACATTTTAGTTTTGCGTCCTTAGCCTTTCGGAGTAGAAGTATATTGTGTTCGTTAGTATAAAAAATACATTGATGGCAACACTTTGAATAATTTTTATTAGTGCAAAATATATAATTTACAAAAGAATCCTTTTGAAGTCAAGGTGCCCATAGTGCCCCACCTTTTCCTATACCGAACTGCATGAAATTTATACGACAAAACTCGCGTGAATATGAATGTAAAATAAATTCATAAGACGATTGATACAAAATTCATTCACATTGAACATCTCATAACCAATACATCAAATATTAAACTTTTCTTTATTATTGATTCACTTTCCTTGTATTATATACTCACCATAATATACATACTTCGTTTTACAAAATATTAAAATGTAGCCTTAAAAATTCATATAAAAAACTCACGTACTATTCTGGCCTTGCTTCTTCTTGAAAAAATTCACAAAAAAGAATCATGCTTAAGCTTTTTACTCCGTAAAACCTTCCGCGCTCTCCCTTCCATCACGACATCAGGCCTGCGAGGAGAAAAATCACCACCCCATTCCTATACACCAGCCTACAGGAGACCCTCCACACGCACACACACACAGCTCCGTGAAATGAAGAAAGGCAATCACGGAGAGCCAACCTCTCTCTCCAATCGACGCTCGCTCTTCCGCCGTTCGTTTCAATCAGCCTCTCCCGCATCAGTGGCCTTTTCCCGATCTCCCTCCCTCCCTCCCATGTAATGACACACGCACTCGCAATTTCCTGCCCGTGAGCGCGCTATGCACGCGAACACGTTTTCGCGTCGGGGATGTAGCGGAGACAGCATATATACGCTGACTGCTGCTGCTGTGGAACTCAATGGCGATTAGCGATAATGCGAGGAGGGACGCGGATGTAGGTACGAGTGCGCGCGGAGTTGAGAAGGGTTATTCTCAATGAAGCTGGAAGCGGAGGAGGAGGTAGGTTCCATTCATGATGGTGTTTCTGCGCGTGCGAGAGAGTCGAGGTATTTGCTTTTTCGCCGGCTTCTTTTGATTTTCATCATCGCTACGCGGCGAGATGCACGCTTCTGGTACCTATAGCCTGCATCCATTAAAAAGTTATAGATTGATGCTTTATTGAATATACAACGCTTATATGAGTGTTTAATAATTTGTAGTCGCGTGGTTTTCATTAAATAATGGCGGATGTTTATTAAAGGCTTGAGAAGGTTTTTGTATATATGTATGTACAAATACTGAAATATATACTTGTACGCGACTTCCTAATGATATTTTCCGTTACTCGCAAATAGGAAACGTATATACTAAAGTAATTTTTAAACTCATCACGAGCGAAAATAAAATGCTTTGATGTCCATCACCGTCCGCATATAATCGCTCCTACTATATCCGCATCCATTCAGCCCCTCAAAATTAATTCACTGCCTTTACGCCTTTCCTTCAACAAATATACCCCTCTTTCCTCTCTCTATCTCTTTTCTATCCCTTCATCCTACATACCCTCCTCTCGAATAATTCCGCGTCTTCCGCTGACACACACACCTCTCTCAATACGATCACGATCCCGTCTAATTGAAGTAACCACAAGGCTCTCGTCGCCGCGCGCATCCAGCAAAAGAGAGGGAGAGAGAGACATACGTGTGCGTCTCTCTCTCTCTCTCCCCCCTCCCTGTGTACTACTACTCTGTTGCGGTTTAATTGCGAAGCGACCCTCGCTCGCGCGCACACACGGTGGCCGGATGGAGGAGCGAGAGCGCGGGCGAATAAATAAATCGGGCGCGCGTCTGTCGTAAATCGTCGAGTAGCGCGTGCTTGCGCGCACACACGTGTTGTATTGGGAGACTGTATAGGTGTGGGAGAGAGAGGGAGAGTTTGGTTGATTTGGGGGAGGGAGTGTGGATTGAGATTTGTAGGGATGGAGGCGTGACGTGGATTTTTATGCATTGGTATATAGAAAATGTCGTGTGGAGGAATTGACTTTTCAATGCAATTAGCATAGTAAAACCGCTGCCGATTTATTGACACTTAGCTTCCTCAAACTTTCTATTTGTTGTGCTATTGAGTCTAAATTATAATCCATGTGCTATATTCATAGTCATGCTCATCTTATTGTGATATGAGTGATTCATATTCATAAATGATGCCAAAATAATTTTATAAAAATCACAACATATATCTTTACAACCTCTTGAGAAATCCACTAATAACATGACCTAACTTTATACAAATCTTAAAAATTACCATAAGAGCGTGCCAAAACAGCATAAATATATTTGTGCTATCACAGCTGCAACTCCCACGACCTCCTTCATCAAAAAATTTAACATCCACCAAGGGACAAATCTGTCGCCTTGCAATATTCAAATCCCACACTACTCTTCTTTTCAAACGCGCGCAACTACCACACCACTCGCGATATCGCCGAAAATTTATTAACGCCATTTCGCCCCCTTAATATACAATAAACCATCCGGCCAAGCTTACATCAACCCGACAAAAAAACAAAACCCCCCTCCTACTCGCATCATTTCCATTTCCACTGACAAAGCAATTCCCGAAAAGACGCGCTACTACCATTCGCGCTCGGTCGCCGCGGGCGACTAAAAATCTCGCGATTCCTATCTCTCGCCCCGCAGCTCGCGCCATTACTCAGGCGCGTGGGACGCCCGCGTAAAAATGACTTGTGTCAACGATCCGCGCTCGCGCGCGCGCGCGGGGGGCCGGCTGCGGGTGGGCCCCGTAGTGTAAGTGCCGTGAGGTTTTTGGGTTTTTCTTTCTTTTTTATTGGGAGGAATAGGGGCTTGGAGAAATGAGTGGTGAGGTTTAGGAGTATATATTGGGATGCTGTTGTGGGAGGTTGCGTGAATTTGTGAGGATTGGTGTATGTGGGTTTTTTGAGGCGCGCGTGGAGCGTTGATAGTGTGAAAGATGAGACGCGGGATCAGTGGGAGTGTCAGTTTCCAGAAAGTTTGGTTGGGATAAGGTAATTTAATGGAGGTCCGAGTCGGTGACATACCTTTAGTACTCGAAAATATAAGCATTTCCATTATTTAACGGTAAACGTCAATATATATTATATGATAATAAGAACATTTTTGTAGCACTTTCGAGTTCACACCCGAAGCTTATTAATGCCATTTTGAATTAAGAAATACAGTTATATCTTTCGTTATCATTTATCTTAATGTTAGCATATGTACAGACAGCACTGATACAACGAATTTTCCAGTCCTATACTTCCTTTACCTTACAAGACTCGTCCCAAATACTCACCCACAAAGCATTAGATCACCTCCCATAGTGAATTAAGTACGCGCCACGCTCATCAGAGACGATTAGGCAATCCAAATATAAATCTTACGCCTATACAATTCACGCCTCATACGCATGCATTAACCATCGCGCGGTGCGGCCTCTCGATCGCCGATCAAAATACATATCAATTTTAAGTGTCTACATCCGACGATCCCCGAAAAAATGTCAATCCCTCCGCACACTCTCCGCCTCCTTTCATTATCCTTCCAGAGAAGCATGACTCGGCGTTACTCGCGCATCTTCATATTTGTAAACGCGTAAGTCACAATTCTCTCTCTCTCTCTCTCTTCCATCCTACGTATACGCCGCCGATCGCTCGCCACCGATAATGGAATTTTTCAACGCCACGATCCATTATCAGCCTCGTCGAAAGTGGATCGGAATGCCCCTCTTCTCTCTCCGTCTTCCTTCTTACCCCTCTTCTCGCCTTTTTTCTCCTCGTGCGCTCACACGCGCGCCTGCGCACTGTGTCGGGCGCGGGTGTGTAAGCGTCGATGGCCGACGCCGGCGAGATATGGCTGATGCGAGAAATCGATGCCCGCGCGCGAGCGGCAGGAGAGAAAAAGAGGAGAGAGGGAGGAGAGTTGTCTGATCGATGAGCTTTTTGTGTTCCGAGGAGGAAGAGGCGTTTTGCGAGAGACGTGAGAAAAAAATTTAGAGACCGCGAGAGGAAGAGAGATGTTTCGAAGTGTGATGCGCGCCTTTGTATCGGGTTTCCATGTGGGCTTTATTTTAGTTGCGTATTATTGATGGTTCGGCTGTTCAATAAAGTGTGATATTTTATTAGGTTTGAATGAGTCGGGCGCGTTGTAATTGATGGCTTGGATTAGAGGATTCCTTGAGATTAGTGACGTTGTTGGCGATATATACGTATTAATTTTCATTTTGAATGTTGTAATTTATGTATTGCTCTCAGTTTTACTTTAAAAAAAAAAATGCAGTTTTAGAAACATACTGCCTCATCTTTATTTTTAATTGTTTGCCATTTCGAATCACTTCAATAACTCTAAATAATTACTATAATTTATAAAACCATAAATAGATAATTATGTAGAAACCTTTATCAAAAAGTTTTACGTTTGGTGAATAATACAGATTCTGTATAAAAACTAATTTATAATTCTTTATAAAAAGATTCGCGGAGACAGTCCAGAATTAAATTTTCTAAGTTTTTCTAAAAATATACAACTCACTCGGCGAATTTTTGAAAAAGAATTATAACTTAGACTAAAATTGAAATCATTACGATTATTCGATTAGATCGAATAATTTCTTCTATATCTATTATAAAATTTTAAGCTTTTCGCTACTTCCATAACAATCATTTTGTCCATAAAACCATTACAAAAATCACGAAATTAAAAACCCACATTTTTAAATTACAAAATTCCCACCTTCCGCTTTTAACAATGCCATCAAGCCTATCTCTTCAATAACAAATGCATCTGTACTACGCATCTCACCATCCCAGTCTACCACCATGACCTCCGCAAAATGGATATCCAGCGAGGCCGAAAAGCCCGTGCATGCCTGTCGCACTCGCTCTCGCGCGCATTTGCGAAAAACGCGTCCCTGCATCTTTCATGCGCATATACAGCGGCCGCGAAAGAACGGCAAATACCTACACACATACACAGTTACGGTTCTCTTTCTTCCGTGCGGGCGTTTTCCGCTTCGCGAGTGTATAGAACGAACGCGCGCGCGCGACTTCAGCGGAGTTGGAAGCCGTATGTGCAGCGCGCGTGCGCGCTTCTCATGAATATCTTTATTCGTCGTTTATCTTCCTTTCCGCTGGCGAATGTGTAGTAGTAGGTAGCAGCGTGCGGCTGCTGCTGCTTCTTTTTAAATTGGAATGCGGGAGGAGCTTGTAAAAAGTTTTCGTATTTTTATTTCGCCCGAGTGGTCTGTTATGCTCGTTTTACAAAAATTAGAATGAAATGTAGGTATAGCCGTTGCGAATAGTTTATCGTGATGTATAAAATACACTGGACTTTGAGTATAGCAGAAAATATTTATCGTATAATGTATTTTATGTTGATGGATGGTAAATTAGTTTTCTTGAATCGTCATAACCATTCGTCCAATTTTATTATTTTATTATTTTATAGTTCATAGATACATTTTTTAAAGCTAAAGTAATTTGAAGTTATTAAAGTTCATCTAAAAAAATAACATTTTGTTAACATAAAAATAATAAAATAATTCCAAAATAATAAATCCCAAGTTATATTTAAAATGTATGTTTTAATAAATCACTATTTCACCGATTAAGCCAACAGAAATTTCAACTCTCAACATCTTACACGTACATTTTTTACGACCACGCTCATTTGTAATTATCTCATTCCACTCAAACACACATGTTCCTACTTATCAAACGTATCCTCGCTACTACAGGCACACATCCCATATTCTCTCTTTCTCTCTATCTCCTCCGAACTCCCGAAACCCATTTTTCCATCCATCTGCATCAGCGGCTGTTTATTCGACGAGTAGCAGATACTCGAGGAAAAAAAAAGAGAATCCGACAGGCCTCTCGCGAGCAAGCGTGCGATCTCGAGTGTCTTACCCACACACACTACTGCTCATCTCTCTCACTCTCTCCATTACACAGCGCGAAGAAGCGCAGAAGCATAAGAACCGCGCCACCGAAAATCCGCAGCGATAAGGAGCCCAGGCACGTGCGCACGCGCTGGCTCTTATCCCCGCGGCGCGTTAGTACCTATTAAGATACCCGCCTCTTTGATCCAGTCCTTGCTTCCTCCCTCCCTTTTTCTTCTTCTTATTTTTTGATTCCTTCGAGCCCAAGGAGACGCGATTTCTTTTCGCTTTTCCCGTGGGAACGCTTTCCACGTATTTATATACATATATGTACAAACGCGTGCGTGTCGGGGTTATCTTGACCCGCGTTCCGAGCCCCGGCCGCCGATTTACGGCGAGTGTGCCGCCGCCGCCGGCAGTGAATTTTGTGCGAGAGGGCCTTTTATTAAATTTATACGCGCGGGACGACCGGCCCTTCGAATTAGGCGCTCTCGATCTCTCTGCGGTGGTTTATAGGAGAGGATTTTTGGTGGAGGGAGAGAGAGAGAGAGAGCGATCTTCGAGTTATCGAGTGAGGGTTTTTTTTGTGTATAGATGAATGATGGAGGGTTTGTAAGTGTAATATGCATGGGCTAAGAATAATGCTGTAGGTGTTATCTTTGACATGTTATGCTTTGAAGTACAATGTTTTGTTGCTGTTCGCAGTTTAGAAATTCCATTTAAAACGAAAACGATAGACATTCAATTTAATTACAAATTTTACTACGTAATATTTCATTTGCCAAGATAAATATAAAATATTTTAAAATAATAATATTTTGTAATAATTCATCCTGTTTTAAGTTTTTCAAAATAAGTTTCTTCTTTTAAAATAAAATAAAAAAATAAAATAAAAAAAAACAAGTTTTTTCTTTAAAAAAAAATTCCAATTTTGTACATCTTCAACAATTTTCACGGTTATCAACATTTAATTAATAATATTACAAGTACGCACTCAACCGCCACACATGGCCCGTTTTCCAATCCGACGATCCCGCATTGCGATGACCATCTCTCGCTTGCCGTGTGCCCTCATCAACTCTCTCTCTCTCTCTCTCTCTCTCTGTCTCTCTCCTTCGTATATATTATTGACACGCCGCAGAGACAAAGGTATATAACCATACCAACTCTCTCTCTCCCTCACAGCACACGTCAGGAGCTACTCCCTCACCCGTGCACAATACCCAGGTATACACACACACACACACACACACACACACACACACACACACACTCCTGTACACGCGCAACCGCGGGCTTCGTGGGTGGTAACAATGGGTCTTGCGGCTGAATTCTGGTGGTTATATAGCATTGTCAGCCAGCGTGCGGATGATTGATCGCGCGGCGAACGCGCTCGCGCGCCAACATTATCGGGTCCAACGACGACGACGACGAAGATGATGATCCGACGGCCCTCCGAGAGAGATCACAATCTGACGTAGCTTGGATTCCCTCGCGAGGTGGGCCCTGCGTACCCGTTGCAGCGCACGCAGTGGTGTGTGTGCGCGCGGTGTGTCATGGTTATTATCCAATTAGGAGTGGGCGGTATATGTCGATATGCGTGGATATTGGGTGGGTGGGGGTGTAGAGAGGAAGTGAGGTAGTGTGGTTTGATGAATCGTATTGACAATGACGAGCTACTTCGGTGTATAGTCGTGATGGTCGTTGTGAGGAGTTGTGCGTGTGTTGGCGAGAGGGATGATGAGTTATGGTGGATATCGCGGGGTTATATGTTTTGTTGTGAGAGAGTGTCGAAGGGAATGAGGAGTTATGAATAGCAAAACTGTAAACATAAAGAATTAAAAATTTTTTTTATTTCCTTAGGTACAATCAACAAAAATTTTTTTTATTTCCTTAGGTACAATGCTGAAGGAAAATTGAAAATGTATTCGCCTATTATAGACTTAATTTCATGTTATGTGAATTCATAATTGCAAAAAATATAATACTATACCTATAAATGTCGATTCAGCTTTTTCAAGCGTTGATTGACTGAGCTACCGTTCTTCGATTGGTTTAAGGTATTCTAATATCTCCTGCTTTGGTTTAGTATAGTGTATGATCCCTAACTATGACTCAAGTTGTCCTTTCCATTTGTCCAAAGAATCTATTACCTCATTAGTAATTCAGGTAAGTATGATTTGAATGGCCAACCATGATCGACGATTGACCTAATCGAACTTTAATTATAAGAGCAACATTTATTTGATAAAAACCCGAACAATAATTGTACAATATAATAAAGTTAGATGATTGATTTATTCTGGTAGACATTCTCGTTGAAAGAAAGAATAATTTGAAAATAAATTAAAGAGTTTGAGAAGATACTAATTTTAGTTTTTCTGGTGGATTCAATCACATTTTGTTCAGAATAACTTAGGGAATGGTGGACATCAATAAATTAATGAAAATTGAAAGATCAAATAGTTAGATATCGGTTACATACTTATTAAAAACTTAGAAATACGTCACATCATTATTTAATTTGACGCGACCAACTACTCGACTAGATTTCACGTAGTAAAAAAATATCCATTACTTTCGTTCACCCACATCGCATTAAACGTACAAAGCTCTCATTCTAATTACGTAAAAAGTATCGAAGTCTCTTATGCATCAAGCTGTCGCACACTTTCACGCAACCGTTCACGCAGTGCACGACACGTGCCGCAAGAGACCCGAAATTATCTGAGAGCCTGCGCCTCTATACAACTGCACGCGATCGATCGGATGACGGCGGCGCTGCTGTGTGTCCGCATATCATGTGTCGAAAAATCGAAAAAAAAGCTGCGCGCAACAAACAAAGAAACAAAAGGACACATACGCGTGCGTTTGTACATAAACCATTCGTACACTCGCTTTCCGCCGAAATAAGCAACTGCGTTGGTACGCACGCGGCCGCTTATACATATGTATATGATGTACCTATACACATGCACCGCGAGCTCTCCACTCATTTTAATACAAATTGTTTCGGCTGTTGGATTGCCACATGTCGCGCGAGTTCTCTCTCGTCATTAACCGCACGGCGCAGAAACTCGGCGTGCAACGCGTCGGATGGAAAAGGGGAGAGCCTGCACACGTATACATACATGCGAGTCGCGGAATGGCTTCTCGCGCGTTCCCTCGTAAATTCCGCTGCACGCGCGAGATTCGATTTCGCGTTCGCGTATAAATATGTGAATTCGATGACCGGCGCCCGCGTCGTTTCGTTTTTAATTAATCCCGTGCACACTCTCCCTGCGTACATGTCTCTCCCTGCGAACGCTCCGAATTTAATATTTAACATATGAAAAGTCTATCGGATGCGCGGCCGCGTCGCGGGATATTATTTTACGCGTCGATGGTATCGGGGCCGGCGCGCGTCGCTGATAATAACGTAACGAGGGCTTTATCGCGTGCGGCTGCGACTATACTGCACACAGCGTTTCGCGTGCGGCTCGTTCGCGCGGGGATAATCAATTACGGGCCGCTGCGCGCGTAATCAAAAATTTGTGAAATTCGCGGTTTTTATCGCGCAGAGAGCGCGCGAGCAGCAGGGAAAAGAATTGTTATTGCCGAGTGTGTGGGTATGAAAAATGAGAGGTGTCGGAGGTTTGGTGTTGCGCAAAATTAAGAGGTGGCGCATCGTGATGTAGGGGTGGGAAATTTTAACTTGAATGTGTAATGTGACGGAAATATAGTATTAAGATTATAGTTGAAATATTAAAGAATCTCTTTGGTTCATGCTTCCTAGGGGAGCTAAAACCTAAATTTTGAATCATTAATGCTATTTGGATCACTTGATCACATGCTGAGGTACAAAATATAAAAAGATGAATTTATTTATCTTAAAAAATATTGGAAGTGAATCAGCTACTGATGCTACTATACAATTTATTTTAATTAAGAAGTTACAGTCACAAGTTAACCTTATTGTTATCATAATAGTATTAATGTGCAATTATACCTTAATGAATATGGCTATCAAATACTAATAATTTTCAGCTCAAAACTATATAACGACACAATAATCTCCACCATTTACCAAACACGCATAAACAAAATTTTGTTTATGCACATAATACTAAACTTGCATAATACGTATAGTACTACGGACATTCAAGGAACGCTTAAATTCAAAATTAAAATTAACTCTACAAATACACATCTCGATATAGTAAGTTTACAACTTATACGCGAGTAGAGCTGCCTCCCGCGCGCGTGCATTTCCCAATTTCATATCGGCGCGCCTGCACATATTAAACGCCGATGAATATATATTGCATTTTAGCGCTGTAATTATTCAGATGATATGCGCGTTTAATGCTAAAAGCCGTAAATCCAGCCCCGCGCGCGCGCGGACGATCAACATTTCAAAGCATTGAAATATTAATTTCGCCGGCGCTCCAGTATCACTCGTATCTCTGCCTATTTTTAATATCAATAATCGTGCAGGTGTACCACAACTGCACCTCTGAATCGTTATCTAATCAACAAAAACACGTCAGCGTATAAAAAAAAGTAACCATTTTACAACTCTTAAATAATTCACCACCCCACATACATAGTATACATCACACATATATAATACGCTCGCTCTCTCGCTCGCAATACTCTCTTTATCCGTGCAAAAAGCCACTACACCCACCGCTCTTTCCATTATTATCATCGTTACTATACACACCGCCAGCGCAGCTACCGCCCGCACTTATATACTTTCCGCGTACACGCACAGGCTCGCACAGTATAATTTATAACAGAAAATTCCCTCCTCTCACACATACACACAACGAAAGGTCGCGCATCTCTTCATCCCACGTATACATAGCGCTTTCGCGCTTACCCTTTTTACTCGCTCGTAAACGCGCGCGGGTGCGACATCCGACGGCTGCGAGGTATAAACTTGCCTCTCCGATAAACCCTACCGTGCAGCTCTCGCTCGATCGGGCGCCTCTCTGTGCGCGCGCTCTAGACTCGCCCTTTCCACCCCTCGTCACTGCGGGGGAGGAGGATGTAGGGAGTCTCTCATCAGACTGATAAACCCGCTGCGGAGGGAAGCGCTGCGCGCGCCCGTGTGTCGCCCACTCACAGTGATTGCTGCCGAGCGTGGGTGGGTGGCGGAGCGAGCTGTCTCTTTGCCTCTTTGTCCTCGCGGCTCCCTGCACTGGCTGAGCTAGTTTGAGGCAGGCGCTGTGTGTATGTGTAGAGGGTGCGATGTGGAAGGCAGAAGGGAGTATTTCACACTGTCGAGGAGGTTAAAAATGGATGATGAAGTTGATAGGTTGGGGGTTTTATTAGTATATGTAGTTGTTTTGGAGTATTTTAGTGGCGTTTGTAATATATAGCTAAGTTTTTGCAATAAAATAGAGAAATATAAGTCGAACGATATAACTTGATTATGGTATTTATTAATTATGTTGTTTGGTTACTTGGCTTGTGTAAATTTGTAGATGCAGTTTTTTTTTCATTGGTGGATGTTAGAAGATGCCAGTTATTAACGTTAATGAAAAATAGCAACGCAAGAATGTATAAGCATATTCACTTGTGTGCGTTGTACGCGGAGACTAAAACTCGTAATCTAGGGAAATATGCTCCAAGTGGAAGTTTACGTATTCACTTTACGAGTTAATTCTCCTCTGGAGTTTCACTGTAACTACCTAGAAAGTCAAAACTGAACTACTTTCTAGGCTATAAATCCTACTGGCTTAAATGAAGGAAAAATATGCGGAAGTCGATTTTTCTATGACACCAATTGAGTATTTAAATTTATTATCATCTTATACGGGAATAATGTTGTGACAGTATCACAGCTTAATAATAAGCAGTCATAATTCTCCACCTCTAAATTTTTCTGGCTACGTTCATCTTCTACTTTATTGAACTTAATACCAACCTGATCACTCAGAATCATTAGGAAATCAACCCAAAAATACTTCACCAAAGCCCTTCTTTTCGTTTGGGTAGCTCGCTCTATTTTTCCAACTTTATCTCACGCATGCGGCTCTACTCCAGCGCGCTTTTACTACTGCGCTCGCCTGCTATCTCTTTTTGCATCGTCGACTTCTCTCTGCACCATCGCTCTATATATACATGTATATATACATCTACCTTCCCCCTTTTCCTCTCTTACTCTCCATAGCTCGCTCTTCGCATTATCGGGTTTTCCTTTTTCATCTTTTCCGACAGGAAGTATCTGCTCGCTTTTATAAAAGCGCGCGCGCAAGAGATACATCTAGCGTTTCCTTTGTTTCAGCGTCTCGCGCTATTATTCAATCCGACGCCGTGGAGGAGCGATTTTATTTTTCACGCGCAGTTCTCCGCGCTATATAGATGGTATACGGTTCCGCGTCATCGATTCTCCCGGTTCCCCCTCGGCTTTTTTTTCGTCTCGGCGTATATCTGTAATATCTGTAATCTGTATAGTAGCGCAAAGTATAGACGTCGGCGATTTCTAGTACAGATTTCCAGCAAACTTATTTATTTTTTCAATGCTTTGTCTCTTAATAAAACAAATTTCAAATTAAACCATGTTATTAGATATTATTCATTCGACGTCGGTATATAACCGAACACCTAGCTGCGCGCACTCAAACAAATTACCCCGATATATCCCGGCGTATATATACTACAGCCGCTGTCCTCGGCCCACCGCAAATCATCCATAGTCCGCGGGCTTCTCCCGTGTTCCACTCGATTAGATTACGACGCGATGAGCCGGCGTCACGACTCTGCTGTCGCGCACTTGCGACAAAGACGCGATCGATACATGTATAACACACGCCAGGTAGGTATATACACATCTAAGGAAACGCGCGTGCGTGACGCAAGACACAGCAGGCAAATAAGGGCAATTATTTGACGAAGTGGAACCCGAATTATCGGGTATTACGCGTGGTATACTATTGACGTTGTTCCGGCTGTAGTATTCAAAGGCCGATCGATGTAAATTTCCGTGTGTGCTTTTTTGGTGTTACATTACCGGGGCTTGTTAAGTGGTCGTGATGGTTGACCTATGGTCTATGATTAGACTTGTTAAACGTGACTTATCGGCGCTGTTCGTGTGTGCTTTTAGGGTTTTGCGTTTTTTTAAGGAAATTTGAAGGTTGTGGTAAAATTGATTATTATAATGAATATTATGAAAATATACTGTATCTTGATAGAAATAATAATGATAAATAGATGCTATGCGTGCAAATAATTCACGTAAAATTTGCACAATTAATCATAAAAATATCATCATTTTTTAGTGAAAATCGTCGATTTAATAAAACTAGAGGAAACATCTAATTAGCTTCTGGATTTATGAGCTTTTTATACGAGCACTTGGCCGTCACGAATGTGTCGCTGATGCGGGAAATTCCCGGTGCGCGCATTTAATTGCGATCATTATACATCAAGGTGTGCGTTTTTCTGCTATCTACACTGTTATTATGTTAACCTAGAAATCGCAATCAATTCAAATCACGTTTCTTACACTTTCTAAACTAATTTAAGCAATTATCACTATCATTTACACTTTGAATCAGGTTATATAACATTATTTTGCATTTTCCATTAACCATTTCATTTTATTTACCCGCAATTTAAGAGAATCCATCCTTTTATTTTAACTTTTATAAACTAACAATTCTTATACTGTAATTCTTATTCTTTTTACTGTAGTATTCTTTAAGAAATGTGTTATTTACCACACACCAGACCGACCCCGACGCCCTCCTCCATCCAATAAAAGAAAAATAATTCTCCAAGCGAGCGGCGACATGGATCTCCCTCTTTCTCTCTCTCTCTCTCTCTCTCTCTCTCTCCCTCTCTCTCTCTCGCAATCTCTCGGCACCACTATAGGGCGAACGAAAACCGCTGAAATGTAAAAACGAAGCCCGATATCCGATGTCGTATATAGAGACCGGGAGAAAAGACGAACTTCTGGTCGCGCGGAAATGCCCCAAGAAGATTCGGAAGGACGAGAGAGAGAGAGAGAGAGAGAGAGAGAGAGAGAGAGAGAGAGAGAGAGAGAGAGAGAGAGAGAGAGAGAGATACTGTCGGAGATCTGAAATATAGAAAACAGTGTGCGTACATAGCGCGCGCGATCACAC
>JAPYZO010001223.1:0-19036 GCA_030522905.1 Torymus flavipes | reverse complement strand
TTAATATTCTGCTCAGCCGTCTTGGCGCTGCTAGTCAATTACAAATTTGAAGCTGCAGAACTGCTCTGGAGGTTCACTTTTTACCTGGAAGCCGTAGCTATCCTTCCGCAAGCGCATTTGACATCAAAAGCAAAGTATACCGAGAACATTATTCTCTATTACGTTGGTCTCTTAGGCCTATACAAGATTGCCCACATGACGAACTGGATTTACACCTATCATCTGGGCTATCCGTTCGATCAAATAGCCTTTGCCGCCGGTCTCGTCCAATTAATTTTCTACGGCGACTTCATCATCAACAACATCTCGCTAGCAAAGTCGAAAAATAACCTTTCGAAGATCAACATCGAAGAGGGAAGCAAAAACGCGAGATGCAATAATGCGCAATCGCAGCCGAGCTCGACGAGGCAGGGGCCCATAGCGTGTATAACGCCCACGTCTCTGTAAATCATATAAGGAACGAGGTTTGTTGTGAAATGCCTCGCTATATGTCGTTGTATACATATCCTTGCGTGTTTTTCGTACGACTCAGAGCCCGAAACACTGAAAAATCATTGTTTTTTTCTTCCAGATGGCTTCCCAGGCATAGAGTTTTATGGAAAAACGTCCAATATATCACAGTCGACTCGCACGATCTCCAAGCACAACCTCAAGTGGTGTCGATTTTAAAAAGCTTATAAGTGCCTCGATTCAACAGTCGACCGTTGAAACTCTCTTACTTTAGTCATGCTTATATATTTTACTACACTTTTATTACTTTTTAGAAATTTTATATACATATGTGTATAGGTATGGAAGACAGACTACTGTAAGGAATTTACTCGAAGACAACAAAGTATTTCAGAAAATATATCGCAGTTAATTGAAATGTACATAACTTTGTAAGATAAATGTTCAAAGGTAACATTTACATCTTGACACGTATTTTCGTAAAACTTACTCACAAGCTCAGACAAATACTTTTAGTAAATAATATTTTGTTACAATGATAATTAAATGTGTTTATTCTATTAAAGATGTTATTTTGATTAAATTATGTAAATTAATTATATAAAAAAAAAGTTCTATTAAAGAAAAAAAAAAATAAATAAAATTATGAATTGTCGCTCTGAAATTCGTGCCAAAATCAAACTAGATTTTTATGGGCTAGGTAAAGGCGGTAAATGGCTTAGCGATGTTCATTCAAACGTTTGAATAAAAAAGTTCTGTTCCGATAAATGTCTCAAACTGACAATACAAACTTTACTAAACATGACTCTTAACTAATTATAAACCATGCATATATAAAAGCAAAAGTTTAATTAATTTCCGTAAGGTGAAATTTGTCAAAATATTTTTAAGCACATATTTTCGATTTGTTTTTTTCAATTTTATTATGAAGATTCAGACATTAAAAAAAGTGTTTGATCCAACATTATGACATAAATATAACTATTGACAATATTATAAAAAGGTCCTACGTTCAAACGTGAATCATTCTGTGAGGAAGCGCTGTACATAAACTTTGAAAAAGGAAATAAAACCGTAGAGAACCAGCTTTTCATATAATTTTTTATAGAATAAATGTTGGTTTTTATGAAAGTTACGTTTCTTTACGCATTAGTTTGATGTAAAATAGATTATAAAAGCTGGCAAAAATCCGGTGGTGTCTGCGAATATGCCGGACGGTTTGTATATCTTGCGTCCAACTTTAAATTAATATAATTTCTTTCGATTTATTTTTCTTCTCGATTGCACATACATGTTTTAAGTATAGGAGCTTTAAAATCACTTTTAATAGTTACGTCAATGCTAAAACCACTTCGCCCCAAACGTTTCCAATGATATCGAATTTTTATGCAGAAGATAGAAAAATCAAGTCCGGAAGGTAGGTATAATGCTCCAGAACCAGATTTTTGCCGATTTTAACTTCCGAAAATCGGCTACACTTTTGTGGCTTCAGGCACATAAACGCGTCTTTAAATTTAATTCTAGAGTCCTCCCGAATATTGAATCACGCGCATATACGCGTACGCAAAGGGCGGCAGTACTTTCACTTCGCTTAAAGCGAGTCGGCGTGCACCCTCCTCGCACCCTACTTGCACGACGCGTGGGGCTAAAAAGACGACGGCATACTATAGGCTATATACCGTCGAGCTTTCGGCATAAAATCCCGCATCAGCGCAGCCAATTCCTTCCATACTCATACTAACGACGCTAGAGTCGCATCAATTTATTTAACTCGTCTCTTGCGCCCGTATGCCATTGGCATTGCCAATAATCCGTCGAGCCCTTGGCGAATCTTCGATAACAAAATTATACACAAAATCTTTCAATTAGCCAAGTTGTATGTTATAAACGTACACATACATAAAGCTTATACGCACTGCGGCGCGTGCACGTGCACTATACTCGTTCGTGCTTCACGAGAGCCCATGAGTGCGTGCACACTCGCGTGTGTGTGTGTATATGGCACTGCCTCTCTCTCTCTATCTCTATCAGAGGGGGGCGAATAGTGGGGAACGCCGTATAAACCGGCATGCGAGAGGGAGAGAGAGCGGGCGGGCGAGCGAAAGAGAGAGAGAGAGATAGAGAAGAGAGAAAAATCCAATCCCCCCGTTGTTGCTCGTATACACACTTATATAGGTACCGCGCGCTCGGCACGTCATCGCACTCGCAGTCCTGCGCTCGCCGTCGTCCTGTGCGTGCAGTGTGTCTGTGCGCGCGTAGCTATATATATATTCTAAGAGAGTGTGCACTGGCTGCAGTGTGCGTATAGTGTTCTTAGGCATTCCCGGCATAAAGCTAATGCACCGGTCGTCGACGTCCTCCTGCTCGTCTCGCATGCGAACTGCGTCGCCGAGTGCAGGAGCAGCGCAAGGCGATCCACACCCATTATCGGCAATCCGCCCCGACAGCGCTCTTGCTGCCGCTGTTGTTGTTGTATCGCCGATATTGTAAAGTACTCGCGGGACGATGGGCGAGCAGCAGCCGAGGATGGATATCATGCAGATATTCGGCGACTATATACAGCTACTGGGCATGATCATACTCGCGACCAAGCTCTGCCTGACCAAGAACTGTGCCGGTGAGTCGATGTCGCGTATACGTACGTGTGGCTTTAATTGAGTGCTTTTGTTTATAAGCGCGACGCGCGCGCACCGAGCACTGAATCGGAGCATGGCGTGCAGGTTTTTAAATATTTACTTATACCACCGGGGAGATGTCTCTATGCCGGTCGTTAAATTCGAGTCGACCAAGGGGAAGTATCGGATGTCTTACACCGATGCGATGCCTTGTTTATGTCTTTTTTCGCTTCTCGAGCTTTTTAATTTTCTTTTTTTCTTTCTTTTTATCATATGAGTATTGGAGTTATAAAAGATGAATCGAAAATCAAGTACTGATCGTAAATTTTACAAATAAAAATTCTAATATCGTCGTTAATAATTTGGAGTAACGATCTCTGACTGTTATCGCGTATACAGAGTGGATTTTTTCAATTAAATCGGAAATGCATTTCGTAATAATATTCGAGCAAATAAGTGGACAGAAACATTTTTAGGACTATATAGAAATAATGCAAACGAATGGAAAAGAGCTCTGCGTGAATGTGATTTGAAAGTTGCTTTGAATACATTTTTCTTATATGGTCATATTGATAAGACCAGCGACACAACGACCCGATCGTGCAATTTTATCAATAAATTGACAATCCATCTAAAATTGTCGAAAAAGAAAAATTAAATTACTTCCTTTAATAAGTTAATTACCGATTACTCTAGATAGTTATTTGTCAATCACATAAAAAACTATTGTATACGTCATTTTTTTAGATTACATTTAATAATTCATTATAGTTTTGAGAAATACTTGCCTGTGAGTCATAATTTATGAATTGACCGTTAGATACATGATACTAAATGACATTACACCGCATGAATTTAAACGGTTCGACGCAAACTGAATACCAATGAACGATTACTTGTGAATTTATTATGTAGGTGAGAAGAATTAAAGATTTTTTAGTTTCGCATATGTAATTGATTAAGTCTAAGTATTTATATTAAAAATACTTTAATTAATTTTTAATTTTATGCCTAAATATATTGTAATAAAATTGAAGATAGTCGTTCGACGCAAATCACAAATAGCACAATTATTATTCTATTATTGTAGTGTAATTATTTTACACAATATAAATGATTTGAGTGGTGCGGTCGCAATCACGTTTTTCACTTTAATTCATAGCGTACAATGATTTTCTTATACAATGCGTAATTTTATCATGTGATATTTTCATCCTGAAAGAAGTTTCTTTAAAAGGACGTTATTATGTTCAAATTTGCATCTTACAATGACATGTCTGTCCTATTTTTTCTTCACATCCGCGAAATTAAATTGTGCTGCATTATACAGATTCATTGTATAATTAATTTAGATAAGAACGTGTGTGTGCGTGTGTTTTATGCACATCGTAAAACAAACAGTTTGCAAAGTGGCTGAAACAATCAAACTTATAGATATAAATTCTAATTTCATTGTGTCATTCTTTCAAGTCACTTGTTAAATTCACGAATGCATAAATGAATTTCCTAGTGCAGCCTTGAATAGCTATAAAATAGATTTTGACCATGAAAGGAAACCGTTCATGTGTGAACTAAATGAATGTTTACCACTTCTATATCTATATTCATCTCAATTATGTAAAAACGTGATGTGCATCGCAGATTATGAATTCAAAGCTGTTACATATACACCCGAACGCGAGAGATATCTGGCATTAAAGTTATCAAGCTTCAAATGAATTATTTAGAAGACGCGGAAAAAGATAATATCTTAAAAACTTTTTACCATCAATTTACTTATTAAGAAACAATGAAATTTTAGAAAAACTCGCATTTTTGTCCCGGAAAAAGAAAATAAAATATTATTATTTTAGAGCGAAGACAAAGAGTTATATTTAAAGATGATTCTTAACTGTTTCAAACGAACTCACCGGACATAGAAAAACGGTTCCTCAAACACAAGACAACTGATAAAATTCTTTCTCTATTTTTGCAGGCGTGAGTGGCAAAACGCAATTCCTGTACGCCGTGATTTTTACGGCGCGCTATGCGGATTTGGCCGTCAGATATGTCTCTCTGTACAATACCCTTTTGAAGATAATATACACGAGCGTGTCGTATTGTACAGTATTATCGATATTCTTCTTCTTCAGGAAGACTTACGACCACAGGCACGACGGCTTCAGGTAAGTGAATATGCGCGAATGTATTTTCGCACCAACTTTTATCTGTGCGGAGCTTTGTGTTATAATGTGTAGAATTTATTGTAAACTGTATGTTAATGCTGAGAAGGTTTGCGAATAGACGCTTATGATGAAATTCGTTTTTCCCTCGCTGTGGGATGCAATATGCAGTAAACAAAAGTTATTACAGTGACAACATTAATAATGGTAAAATATAACACCATGATTTATGACGGTATTGTTTAACGTTCAGTCCTGTATGTACTGATGTTTCTAGAATTAATTGTAAAACAAAAATTAAATATTTTATTTATGCTCGTTAGTAGCATTGTTGTTTCCATGCTGCATGTTCATAAAAGTAGTTTCACATTAGAAAATTAATATATATAAACGCAAGTCTAGGAAAAACATTTGTGGTCACGTAACTTTACTTATATCAGATTGATAAAGGCCGAATATTTTTGAAAGATTTGGAAATCTTAAGCCCTTATATTCTTAAGCTTGTGTCTTCACAGATAAGCAATAATCATTACAGTGAGGAAATACAACCGATAATTTACACAACAGTGTCACAACAGATTGAGACTTCATTCATTCGCGAGCGCTCGAGTTTAGATAATATTATTTGACATGTGTAAACATTTTTAGCACTTAAAAAGAGGTAAACATTGTGTATTATTAGAGATCCTTGCCCAACAGGTTATTTCAACCTCCACTTTTTGATATCCGTTTGTAAGCTATTTATAGAATTCTTTCCACAAAAATATCGTGGGATAAAAAACGTCATAATGTAGAAATATAAAATTGTCTTAGTAATTTCGATTTCCCAAAAAAGCTGAAATTGTTATTAAGAGTCTAGAGAAGTGGACAAAGAAAATACAAAGTACATTAAAACACATTGCTTTTATTACATAGAAGGAAATTATATAAGAATACTTGTATTTTTTGAGTAAAAAGAATGCAGCGAATTCCGGTTTAGTTGTTAGTCAGACACTCTCGTGTCTTTTATTCAGGGACCCTGCAGGTCAGAGATTTCGCTCAAACTTTAGGATACGTTTTCGGACGTAATAATATGAAAAAAGCCACAATAGTGTAGACCTCAACGCAGCACGGCTACAAAAAATTTGAGTTATGGATGTTATAAAACTAACAGTTTTTTTACTCTTCATATTTTGGCGTCTGAAAAGATTATACCTAAAGTTTGAGCGAAATTCCTGAGCCACCTATATAGTACCTTCTCCTATAGTCAGTAAAAGCAAGAAAATATTATTATAGTAAAACTAAAACTGCAATCTGTCGCTTCTTCCAGAATCGACCTTCTGATCCTACCATGCGCAATTTTCGCCCTCTTTATCAACCACCGCTTCGAGGCGCTGGAGGTCCTCTGGTCGTTCAGCGTGTACCTCGAGGCCGTGGCGATTGTGCCCCAAGTCTACCTCGTCTCCAAGTCGAAACGCGTCGAGTCGACGATCGTCTCGTATGTGGCGTGTATGGGCCTCTACCGGGGCTGCTACCTCATGCACTGGCTGTACGCGTACTTCAAGCGGGGCACCGAGCTCGAGCGCATCGCCATCTCCAGCGGTATCATCCAGCTCTTCCTCTACTGCGACTTCTTCGCGCGCAACCTGCCCATTCTCAAATCCAAGGACAGCTACAGGGAGACCCGGACCGACGACGACGTCGACGACAAGAAGATCGTCGTTGACTTACCGAGGAGGGGAAAGGGCGGCGGCGAGGAAGGTGAAGAAGGGAACGCGCGCACTTTGAATTGCAAAGGCGCGCAGAACGCCGAGGCAGCTGCTGTCGTAGTCGCGATGCCCGAAGGAGCTTTGACCGCTGAGGAGAAGGTGGGTGTGTAAGGTACTTATATAGGCACGCGATTGCGGTGATAACGTTTTCTATCAGTATTCCAAAAGCTTATACGGCGCAGTTGACGTTTTAATTTTTTTCCCCCTTATATAAACAACATAGTTCTTTGTCCTGCATATACTTAGGCATTCATGCTGTTTGGAAAATTTAAATAAGTAATTTTGCAAAGTTTTTTTAAGACTTTTACTGTATTAAAACTGAAGCATGAGATTATCTCGAATTACAATTTCTATGGCTTCCAGCTTCAAATTTCTTTTCTTCTTTCAGGTCACTTTACTGACGTCGAGAGAGCCAGGAACAAGTAACTGATCGCTTAAAGCGTGAAATATCACCCTAAGCACTTCCACGTGTAAATCGGTAACAGTATGCGTATACTGCATTCCAAAGTCATTTTATGTTTTACGGATATTTATAAGTTGATGTTGTATATTATTTTATTTTATGTCTTATTTTTATTTTAAAGATGTGATAGTCAAGTTATGTTGATAATACCTGCACTGTAACTTAGTTGTTCTGTGATTAATTTTAACCTTAAGATGTAACTTTTTTACTAACTTACTAAGTAATGCAAGCCGTTGCAGAGGTACACTTTACAAAGATACCAGAACTTTTCTGTGCATAAAAATTAACTGGTATTTTTTTTTAAACAAAAATGTTCTAAACTTTTAAGAAAATTTATTTAAAAAGTATATATTATTGCCATGCCTTTGATAATATGTATTGTACTGTATTTCATTAAGATGTATTTTATATTTTGATATTACAATATGTCTCATAAATATAAATAATAATATATAAGATTTTATATTTTTACCTATAGAATTAAAAAAATTATGAAATTTATAAAAAAAAATCGACTGATTTTTTAATATTTATGCGAATGTATTTCATTAATAAACATATTTGAACATTTTTTTAATCATTGATTTTTCATTTAGTACAGCACCTTATATGAATAATCTTCAAGTAAGTAGATAAAGAAAATATACTTAAAAGCTCATTATACAAAATAAAATCGTGTGTTTAGGAAGGGAGGTCAAGGTAAACATATTAAAAACCAGTAAACATTTATATATAACAATATATTAATTGTCCTCTATTCAAATAGTATACTATAGATCGTAATGACGATGAATAATGATTGCAGTGAGTACTAGAGTAGTTGTAATAATGTAGAAGATACAATCGATTGAGAGAAATCATTAATACGGTAACTTTCGTAATCTTTGAGAAATTGATGACGATGTATTTTCGTTACAATTCATAGTCTTTTAAAAAAAAATTTTTCTGCGCTTTCGCTTCCTGTCTAGGCCCATGATTCGAATGAAATTACATAATAAAGGAGATTAAAGTTAATTATTTAAAAGTTGCCCTTCGCAAATATTGCGAAGCTACGAAATCGGTGGACCCATCTTCCGTTGTTATAAATATATATAATCTATTTAAAAATGAGAGTTCGATATGCTGAGCACAGCTTAATAAAAACTAATTCGAGCGATTACTATAAACAAAATTTATATCGGTGTACGGAAAAAGGGTACTTCGCAAGAAGAGACGTATTAAGCTGTACAATTTATCCAAACCTTGCGAGCCCCTATTAATACTCGTACAGTAGAGAGCTATTTTAAATTGTAAAACACGATTATTAAATCCATAAAAATTAACAAAAAACGTTCCGAAGTATAAAGTTTGCCCGACGTACGCGAACAATATAACAACGGGTAAATATCAATGAAAATTACGATATTTCGATGATCCAGGCACTACCATTTTTCTCAGTGCAAGTAATGAACCGCGTCTGTGGTAAAAGTAAATATTCTATATGTACAAATCTATATGCAAATTATTCAGTGCGACGTGATCCTAAGTTTAACTTTATCACCACGTGGACATATCCGATTTGGCTGTTTCGATCGAATCGCACTCCACTATGTACAAAAGAAACCTGCAGAGATTCTTTCGGACGGACTTTGGCCAATCAGATTTTTTTACTTGGACGAAAACCTTTTACTCCAAGTCTTTTTCTATACGGGGAAAATGCTGCAATTTTCTCCATTGAAAACGTGAGTATTGTAATTATTACAGTCAATATTTTAGAGTTTTTTCCTTCTAGGAAAAATGCGTCACAATTGATTGCTTTTTGATTTATCGCATTATAGTATAAAACGTATAACAATGTCATTATTAGTCTATATTTCGAGAATTCAAGTTTCAGTTAATCAAATATCAAGTAAAACAAAATTTCATTTATTTTTGTATTAATATCGTTGTGCTACTTTTTGATTTGCAAAATCTGCATAAGTAATAAGCGCTAATATCATCCACATTATTAATTTTTAACACACATACTTTAACTATACTACAAGTGGAAGTATTATAAAATATCACTTGTAAAAAAGTATTACAAGACTATTCCAATATCTCACGTTTCCACCTTTGTTACCACGACAAAAATTACGAAATTCCCCTTCACGCTTGCCGAACACAAATAACTTCCTACATTAATCAAGATCGAGTTCGCTGTGATTGCTTTTCGACTCGGGACTACTACTACTGCATTGGCCGTCGGACGGCGACGTTTTAACGGAAGCCAAATGTTGTTGAACAGTGGAGGGCTCCTCTTTACAACATTCATTCTGCGGTGAGTCCATTTTGGTTTCCAGCTTGCTTTCTAACTTGTCTTCCGTTTTGCTTTCCAACCTACTTTCTGTATTGCTTTCTGTTTGGCTTTCCGGTATCGTATCCGAATTGCCTTCCAATTTACTCTCCGACTTACTCTCCGACTTGCTTTCCTCATCTCTCTTATTATCGATTTCTTCCTCATCATCATCAGTTTCATCTTCTACGTCCACGTTCATACCCTGCTTCACCGGATTACACAACTGCGCCAATTTGTTACCGCTACCGTTTGGAGACGATGACGCTACCAAATTCAACTTAAGACGATCGCGCGTGTGTCTTAGCTCACCTAACTGCTGACGATCACTAAAAGATTGCTGCTGCGTCCTAGTCGACTCTTCGCTTTGCTGATTCTGGGACTCTTGGCTCGGACCTTCTTGAGGCATTCCACCAGCACCACTTGAGCCGGGAAAGAATTGACTAACATATTTTCCATTTCCCGTCTGGAACTGGAACGGACGGTTCGAACTGCTGACGAAGAATTCCTCGTCTCCTCCTAAAAATGAATAAGCAATACAAATTGTTTTAAAAAATGATAAACATTCAAAATTATGTTGTAATGTGAAAAAAATAAATAAATAAAAATAAGATAATAAAGTACACAGTAGGGAAGAGTTTTATTGCATTTGTAAACCTCGTTTACTTCTAAGTAATAATATTTTCTTAGTTCCCACGGGATTCTATATAAGTAATTTTTCACTTTATACATAAGCATTATAATTAGCTTGATAATTAACATTTTCAGCATTTAAATTTAGCTATTTTCATATTAATTATAACTAAACTTTTCATAAATATATTTATGTAACTATCTTATATAATTGTTCCCCGTGAACTGTTTCTAACTGCAAAATTTTATATAAAAAACTAATTTTCCAGAAAGTTTATGGACATTTCAATGTTGTTTACAAACTTACTGGTATTATTACTTTCAAAATAATCCATTGGTTGGAAATTCAATCTATCGATGTTATCGATCATCTCTTCCCAGTCTATACAAAAAATAAAATAGTTAACTCAATGTTGTAAATAAAAAACCAAAAGCTCCGAACTTAAAAGACGACAAACCTGTATACGATGTAGGTTCCCAAGCTGATACCGTAGGACTGGGATGTTCCATTGGCGGTGTCTCTTTAGGATACTCATACACGCAATGGTACCGCTGCTTTTTAAACCAGACGCTCTTTTTCTGATCCTGTACAAATGTTATACCATGTCGAACTAACTTTGTTCATTTGATAATATACAAACTACGTATCTACGTTTATCAAGTTTAGGTAGTTAATAGTGTGTGTATAGATGCAAGGTATTGAAATCTACATAGAGGTGAAAAAGCGATTAAACGTTCAAACATTTACAGGAGTAAACGCATCATTATATCTCTATCTTAATCATTAAGTTATCTAGCTGGATTTATCTAGTTGGGAAAATAGCACACCTACCACTTCATCCTAGCAGCAAGAGAGCGCATAATCAAATACGAAAATATCGATCATTTACAAGAAACTAAATTTGATTATAAAATGTCTTTGTAATCTATATTATCCGACTAAACTTACCCCTGATTTAATTGTTTTTTCTGGTGACCTAAGCGCCGACCTATGTGGTGCCAAGGTAGCATCCCAAGCTGAGGGTGTGAACTCTTCTTCCTCTTCATCTTCGGTATCAAAATCCTCGCCCGCATCGTTTTCTGCATCATCTGCCTCGTCAGCTTCTTCTTTTTTAGAATTTTCAGTCTCATGACTCTCCAATTGCGTTGCTCCATATTGCTGCAAGTAAAACACATATTTAATTTTTGTCCAAATTGCTTTACAAAATCACGACAGATATTCACGATTGAATTTTGGAGTCACATTTATAAAAACTTTTTTAATAATTGAGTCTATTAGGTATATTTATAAAAATATTTTATAAGAATAGACCATTTTATAAAGACAATAGCTTGAAAATATAATGTAAAATCAATAGCTATTTTTGACCAATCAGTCCTATAGTTATTTAATTACACTCGTCAATTGAACAGTGATTGTAACTTGTTGGAAATTTTTTTCCAGTCGAGGAAATAATATATATAATATATTCAATTTATGTCGTAACAACAAGTTTGCTCATAAACAATTTACACAATCCTTTTGTTAACGGATACAAAATTTTATAACAATTTATTTTTGTTGTATTATAAATAAAATCATTGTGAAAATATTAAATTAGATGATTATTTATTTATAATGTATTTTTGCATAAATATAATATACTTAAAACAATTATTATGTATAGTTAAAATACCACGATGTTGGGTTTTATTATTATTTTAGTTGGCTGAAAGAAGAAAAAAGTTTATTTTTAAAGCTTACCTGCCAAACAAACTCTCCAGAACTTGAGCTATTTTCTTCGTCATCATCGTCGTCGTCGTCATCCTCATCCACAACACCGTCTTCACCCTCGTCATCATCTTCATCTTCGTCTTCATCCTCTTCATCAACCTCATTTTCGAGTGATTCACTTGGCCCATCTTCATCATCTTCCTCGTCACTGTTCCAGTCTTGCTCACTCGCGAAACTCGTCGACATTAGATTATCTTGGAGTTGAGGAGGGAGCATTGGAAAGACGGACATTTGTTGCTGCCATTTGCAGGCCTCCTCTTCAGGACTAGGCAGTGGTGCGCCAGCGCCGCCCGTTAGGATACCACCAAACCTTTTTTCCATTGGATACGCAGGTCTCATGTGCTGTTGATGCATAGCAGAAAAACGATTATCATTATCCAATTGATCGTGATTAGACAAATTCTTTGTAAAAAAAAAATGTAATATTAAGCTAATGAAAAGCATTCAAATAGAATTTCCATAATATTTAAGGTTGTATTGGCCGTAAGATCCCTGCCAAAACTTAGTTTTTTATGTTAAAACTGCGATAAATTTCTATGTAAAGCACTATGATCAATTTTTAGTTCTCTCGATTAATTTATTAATGCAATTGAAATATTATAAGCTTTAAAAATAAAAAATCAAAGTTAAATTGTGAACTTGGCACTATTTTTTTTAAAAATGTCATTAGGCTAAAATTAGTGCATTTTGTCCAATTTTGACGATTTTAAGAAAATACTGCGAAGATTTGCGTATTATAGTCAAAAGTATCTTTCATTTCTTGAATTAATTTGAAATTTTTAAATTGGAAAAAAATGAATTAAATTATATCATACTTGAGATTCCTGAGAGTGGGAACCTTCAACGAGAGTGGCCCGATTTGTTTGCGTATCAATAAGAAGTACGTCGTCTTCGGAGAGAGAATTGCTACCCCCTTTAGATGCTATCGATACGTCCCGCGAATCATCTCTCGTTAGATTTAGTGATTCTGAGTTTCCAGCACTTTCACGCTCTTCCAGTATCGGACTCAACGGTGTACCGTAAGTATTATACCTATAAATTTATTAATACTCAAAATGAAATTTGTCCTTTAATTCAAATTATTATAAATACAAGTAGAAAACAAAATATGAATATTATTACTCCAGTTTGTTTGAAAAAAACTTACCTAATAGATATATCAACAACGCCGCTACGATCGGCCAGCTCGTCTTCAACTTCGTCATCCCAATTTTTGCTATCTACATCGCTAACTAGTGAAGGCTCGTCATCGTCATGAGGCTCCTGTGCTTCGACTACAGACATCTGAGCGTGTGGCAGCTTTTCTCGCAGCTCATTCCTAATAGCAGCAACAAATTCTTCGTCCATGCCAAAAGACACATACGAGTTGTCACTGCGCAACGACATTGTCGAACTGTCTTCATCTTCGTTATTATCTCCAGGTCCCAGGCACGGCCAACTGTTGGTTTCACCACCTCCGAGGCTGTCATTTATATTTACATCTTCGAGGGCTAACGCAGCTCGATGCTCTGGATCGACCGGAGCGATTTCTGATTCCATAGGTTGAGAATCGATTGCGCTGCAACTTAAATTTGCCTCATCGCTGCTCGACTTGTCAATCGGCATAACTTCTTTTTCCGTTTCGCCAGTTGTATCGCTCGACGATTGGACGGTTTCTGAAATCTCGCCCTCCAAGTCGGTATCTTTCTGTGCAATGGTCGAAACCGAACTATCGGCCTCATGCTCGTGTGCCGCCTTATTGATGTCCGGATCTAATGACTCAGTGAGCGTTCCATAACATTCGGCATCGAGAATAGTATCTAACTCGAAGAGAATGCGTAATTGTTCCTCTTCTGCGCTGTCGTGAGTCGTAGTCGTCGATTTTGGCGTATTAGATTGTGAAGCGATAAGATTTGGTAATGGCCCAGGTAATGGACTTTCCTCTTCTTCACAAGACTCTTTGTCACGAAAGCCTGAATCAGAACTTCGTTCATCATCGGGTGTTGACATTCGCTTTCTGTCATCTTCATCGTCCATCGACAAATGTCGCTTTGACAAACCTAATGAATAATGCATTTATATAATTATTGAATTTATTGATTCTTAATTTTCATGTGCGTCTGTATATTTTTTACTAACCTGGAAGATCATCGGCATTGGAAAATTCGTCCTCAGCATCCTCCGCAGAATATTCAGCACGTGATTGTGGCGATGGTGTAATTCCATCTTCGTTGGTTCCCTCGATTTTGTGTACGGGTGAGGGAGTTGCAAACTCATTGAAATCCGCTGTTTTTTTCTCAAGAGCAGAGTCTAGTGCATTGTTCCACAAGTTAACATCGAGAATGTTACCAGTAGCACCCTCATCCAAGTCTGTTACTTGAAAATTATTTGAAAAACAAGAAGTTACTGCTTTGTCCTCGTTCACAGCCATTATGTTTTCGGGTTCCGGTGACACTTTCGCACTCGTTGATGTGCTAGAACCGAGAATGTCACCATCGTATCGTAACACTGACTGATTCAAATCGCCCTTTGACAGTCTCAGTACGTGTTCAGTATTAAATTGAATATCTATAAAACCAGAAAACATTTTTTTTAAACGAGTTTTGTATTATTGTTATGATAGAATTATAACATTAAGCATAATTTATTTATGAAAAAAATAATTCGGATGGCTTAAAAAAAAAGGGATTTGTAAACATATTAATATATTTCATCTAGACTATCTGCACAGATTCTTAGTAATATGCACATAGTCTCAGAAAAATTAATTAAATTATTATTAATATATTTATAAATTTATTAAAAAAAAAATAAAGAAGATTTAGTACGATTTGTATTAAGTACATTTAAGCCTAAGCAAATATGATATTTCGTAATTTACTGTTTATTACTTTACTAGCGAAAGCCATATGTTTTATATACAAAAAATTTTCGCTCAAACTTTCACTAACCCGGGAAAATGTTTTAGTTACGTGCAACTGCTTAAATAGTATTATTCACTTCATAAAAAAATTTACTGGCTTAGCTACGAATTCATGAAGAGTTATAAATTTTTATAATATATAAATTAATTACAATATATAATCTCTATTGTAAAATCAACTTACTTGACATAGCTTCTCTATTTACAGATTCTACAACTTTTTTCTCAATAATGTTCTCATTCGCAAAAGGTTCTCCTTTGGTATCCAATGCTAATCTTAAGATCGGAGTTTGTCCATAATCTGTTGTTAAAGTTAACAGTTTCGGCCTTTCCGCGTTATTCGTGGAATTAGCTGTTTTTGGCCCCCGTAAACTATTGCCAGGTATCAAGGGATCCCTAAGTTTTCTTAGTGCCATATCAAACTGATCGTCGAAAACGGCACTTGGTAAGTCGCCGTCACTTCCAGTGGCTGGTAACCTCTTCTTCATTAACGATTTGTCAGTCATTGACATCTGTGATATAATATAATATTGTTAAAAATATTCAGACATTTTATTTGTTGTATAAATATATCTTGAGTTTCACTTAAATTATTATTTTGTCATTAAACTGTACACAATCTCATTACAAAAGAAGAAAAGTAGTTTTAAATGAGTGGTTACTAATTCGGTGATTTTTCAATGACTGACATAATTGTTACTTATCATGAAATTCAAGATAACAATTTTGAATCTACGCAAATCCTCGTAATTTAATCTAGCCGATATTCATCAAGTTCAAAGTTTATATATTACCTGAGGTCCTAAAGAAAGGTCAGCATCCGATTCCGGTTCGATATGTACCAAAACCATTAGATCCGCAACTGACTTAGACTTTTGCTTCACCTTTTCCGTGTAGGCTCCACGTTCAACTCTACCCCGCCAACTTTCTTCTTCGGTTTCCGAATCAGAATTATTGAAGGGGTATCTACCGCGTATAATATCACCAGGTGCATTTTTCACCGGCTCTTCAGGGCCAAGGCGAAATGAAGTTTGCGTTAAGGTTTGCCACAACTCCGAGTCAAGGCTACCGCGTAAGTCCTGCAAACTGGCACTCCTCGTCTGATCCCTCGAGTGATTTGGTCGTAGATTTTCCCAACGTTGTTCAAAGTCCGAAGTTTCAGCTTCTAATTGTTCTTTTAAGAGAACGTGCCTTATCTAAGATGCAACGATTATTTTAATTTTATGAAAAATATAATATAAATTTATAATTGAATATGAGGACAAATTATTGTATATTCACCTTTTCCAACGTTAAACGTTTTTCAGGTTCCAGTACTAGACAACATTTAATCGCTTCTAGTAAATTGGAAGCGCAGTCATCACTGTTTCGCAAGAGCAGTTGTGACCCAACTGACTTCTTTCCAGACTTGGATGACAATAACATTTCGATAACTTTCTCATCGCCCAAGTCGTCGTATGGCCTCTCACCCCACATTGCAATTTCCCACAACAAAACAGCGTAACTCCATAAATTGGCACGTGGAGTTATCTCACGCGTTTCTATCGTTGTTTCTGTACACTCGACGGATTCCGGAGCTGACCATCTTATGGGCAAGGCTCGGTCACCTAAGATTAAACATTGTCATTATTTAAGTACGACATTAATACCATGAAAATGATTTTTTCAAAATGAATAAATGCACACACCTAAAACGTAATAATCTCCAGGGTATTTTTCAACGCCGGTCCCGTAATCGCCAAGCTTTATAGAGAGATCCGAGGCAACGAGACAGTTCCTTGCCGCGAGATCCGTGTGGGCGAGCCCGTGTTCGTGCATGTGCCGCAGGCCGGCACCTATTTCGATAGCTATGCGCGTGGGCATGTTCTCTTTCGCCAGTGCCATTCGCGACTGCGAATCGCGATTCGAGCCGAGAAAGCCTTTGAGATCACCCAACGGACACGATTCGAAGAGCAACAGGTACGGATCGACTTCCAGACAGGAGCCGTAGAGTGTCAGGATGTTGCGGTGGCGAAGCTTGAAATAAGGCGTTGCTTCGCCCAGGAACCAAGCTTTCTCTTTGGCCGTCGCTTCTTCTGTGAGTATCCTCACCACCACATTTCCGCTCTTCACATTCGACTTGGCCTGATTTAGATAAAGTATTTGTAATTAAACTTTTTTTTTAAATAAAAAATGCTAATTTAAAGCTATACTTGTTCTAATAATTTTTTAAATTACACGTTCACTAAGACAAACAATATACACTCGCGTTTCTTCGAAACTGTCGGTAAACCTACTTTATAGAATTCCCCTTACCAAATTAGTGCTCTGGAGCTCGGCGCAACCTTCCACGACTTTGCCAAACCATCCATGACCGATCTCACGCAGGTACTTGAGCTTCTCTCGTGGAACGTGCAGTTCGGTTTTCTGAAACCACTCGCTGCAGGAGTCGCGCAGAGTCGATCGATCGGACTCACCCTCGTCTTCAAAGAGTGATGGCGAGGGCGGCGGCGGCTTGGGCCTGGGGGAGACGCAGATTTCCGGCACAAAGCGTTCCACCGGCAGAGGTTCGAATTGCACGCGATCGTTGAGACTGACACTGACTGGAACCTGCAGCTCCAGACCCTGCAGCTGGGGCAGTGAAGGATCATTCTCAATAGAGCTGCCATCCTTGAATTCCTGTAACATTGGACATCTGAGAATTTGTCTGGGAGAAAGCAGAGAAACCAAAAAGAGTAGAAAAAGAAATACAAAATCATCTGCACTACTATATACAGGCAACGATTATTTTTTAGGCTAAAGCTAGAACATCACATTTTACACAGTGCATTAGCTTCAACATTTATTTTTACCTTATTAATACTTCCAGTGGACTCCTATAAGTAAAAAAAAAAAAAGTTGTGCACATGTACTGTTGATATTATAGATCTAATTTGATTGATTTCTAATATTTAAGTTATATGCATTTCGTATACATAGGTATAAATGTGGTACAAGAAAGCTTTCGTATTTAAGATACATATGATGACATTCAAATGTCTTTTTTATATAGCAATAAAATTTAGCTTTCAAAAAATACTACAGCTGTTATTATTATTTAATTGAATTCCAATTCCACTGTAGAAAGAAAAAAAAAAGAATAATAATTTACAAGCTTACATAAGCCATTTCTATCCTATATTTCCCAGAATCTTAATTTAGTGCATAAATATTTATGAAAAAATTGTGCTTTTAAAAATTCCTTTTCTGTTATTTAAATCTAATTCAACAATAACAAATGTTATTTAGATTATTCAGTTTATTAGTTTGTAAAAATAGTATTAAATATCTTTAAATTGATTTAAATATGACAGCAATATAATGTCACTGGTGTGATCAAGCATTAATGAGATGAGACCAAGAATGATTAATATTATTCAATTTTGCGAAAACTGTACCTGAAACCCTTTAGGTCGACGATTCCTGCGACAGCATAAACATCCTACCAAAGTAAAAGCAGTGACCGTGATTCCTAGTAAGCCTATTGTATATTTCAACCAGTTGAGATCCCAGTGTCTGAATGATTCATTCATACCTAAAATAACAAAACATTAATTTTTTTTGCTCACACAAGAATGGTGAAGGTTATATGAAACTGACTATAATTAGATAAGTTTATAAGCAAAGTTTACTAAAATTTTTAATAAATTGATAAGAGACTTTGTTTATATAAAATCATATTATCTTGAAGCAAAAATTTTCCCAATTAATTTTATCTATAAAACTGTTGAATACTAAAAATGAAGTAGTATCAGATTGCTATTGACCATATCTTGTATTTCACATTTAAATCCTTCGAGCTTGAGATATGAGCTGTGCATGCAAGTGTTTTTTATTGTAATACATTTTTTGCATGATTCAACTCATTCAACCAGCATTGATTAATATCCAAGTTACCAAAACTTGAAAAAAAAAAGCACTGCAAAAAACACTGAGCATAGAAAACGTCTTTTTTAT
>JAPYZO010001222.1:0-19404 GCA_030522905.1 Torymus flavipes | reverse complement strand
GAGCGTGAAATGCACATACGCCGGGGGAGCGTGAAATATTTTGCAAGCGCGAGGGTTGAAATATGGGTAATCGGGCTCGCCGAGCTGGAAAATCACCGGCAGAGAGACAAAGCGCGAGAGGGAAAACGTTTTTTTTTCGTTTTTTTTTGACGGGGTTGATTAACGTTGGGATTTTTTTCCTGCAGTGTGTGTGGGTAGGTGGAAGATAATGAAAGAGAGATAATTTTGATGGAGTTGGAAGATTGTTCGGGAAATGCAAAAAGTTCCTACTCGCGAAGATAATTCGGTCGTCGGCTGAGACGGAGAGTTGTCATCAGAGCGAGACATAACTGTATTACTGATAGTAAAGTTTATGTCGTATTTCTCGAAGTTTATGTCGTATTTCTCGTCTTTTTCTTACCTTTCTTAGTCATGATACTTTTGAAGAAGGACCGTTTAATTGAGTCTGTCCTTAAAGATAAGGCAGACAACCAGAAAGTTATCGGAAAAGCGTATTAGGCATAAAACAAAAGTTGGATATAAAGTTTCTTTTTTGTTCTCTCTTTTATCATTCTGCATTGTCATTTTCTCGAAAAAATATACATCCTACAAAGAGTAACTAACTTTGCAGATTATTTCGCAAATTCCATCCAATTTGAATTTCTGAGAATCTCCCTTTTCCATCTCCGGCGCGCAAGCAAATAGAGAACCGTACTGTATACAGCATATCTGTTAATTGACAAAATCCTTTGTGGATTTCATTCGAGCGTGCAGTGCACCTACTTCCATTGACAATCATGCGGGATTTATGGCCCGATGCTGCCGCCACCACAAAGTCGCGCGAATCCTTTGCGCAACATCACAGAAGTTTAAATTACTTTTGCCTGCGCATCGAAATGAATTCGATTCTACGTTTTTCGAATAAGAAATGGAATGCATTCAATTAAGAGGCAAGCGCGTTCACTCGACCGGGCGTATACATAACGGCAGCGCAAGTCCCGCGGCCATTAAAAGAAAAGACCGCGTGGAGAGTTTACATCGCGGAATGGAATTTGTTTAATTAAAAGAGAGCTAACTCATTTTACGCAACCGTAAGCGTTTGAGCCGCGTGTGCTCCTCCTCTCCCGTTACAATTGCTCGCGGCCCAATTAAAGGTCCGAGAGACTTTATCGATGGAAAATAAACAACAAGTTTATATGCCATTGTATGCGAGCCGAAGAGATTCACATCGCAAAAGGTATTCGCTGAACAATTGAAAACCATTTCTTCAAATCTACTATCTTTTGGTTTCTCTTTAAACTACGACTAAAACCAAAACTACAATGAGAGCACCTCTCTACTAAATATTCGACAACGGTAACAAATTCAAAGCTATATACTACCTACGACTTCTATATATATATGTTGGTATCCCAGAGGGACGAGAGCCGCACATCCGAGAGCGTCGTCGAGTCGCGTGTAAAAAAGAAGAGAACTTTTCATCATATCGCCTTCTCGCCCCGGACACAAACGCTGCTCTCGAGGAACACGTGTGCACACAACAGTGCAGCTCTCCGCGTCTATGTACAACATGCAATAGTGCGAGCTTGCGCACGGCTCTTGGCGATGGCCTCGGGGGGTAACTCTGACGCGGAGAGAAACTCAAATCCCAAACAAAAGTTCAATTGCTCTCCGGCAACTCGTTAGCTCTTCCAGCCCTGCACATATATAACGCTTCTCCCATGTACATATGGCGCATGTTATACACACACACACATACGGTTTACTAGGTCCGCGTCTCGGCCGTAAAACTTGCGCTGCACACATCTTAATTAGATCGCTCACTCGCAATTGCGCAACGCGCGCGCCCTCTCTATTGTAAGCGAATCGTGATTATTGGCGAATTGTTGCGCGCGCCCGCTGTGCGGGGCTAATTACTTTTCGCGGTAAAGCGCGTCCGGCCGTCGCGCATAGTGTGTCATAATTCGGGGTCAGGCCTATCATGCGACCGGAAGAGCGACCGCTGGCTTTACAGAATGACGGCGTTTTTGGCCGTTGTTGTAGGTGAAAAGTATATATTATATATACCTTCGTGGTCGAGAGGGAGATGAATTTTGTTAATTATTCGACGGTGCGGTCAGGGATCCGGTAACGAGTTTGGATTTTCCCTCGCGGATAATAGGCGCGCGGTTTGTCAGGCTGAAAATAGACGTGTGTATATTTATATATACGGACAGAGGAGATCTAATGTGAAACGATATCGTTGCCGGGCGCGCGATCGCATCGGCGCGGCTGACAGAGACAAAAAGGAAAATGGCTAATGGTCTACAGTCGAGCGGTGTACATTCTCTCTCCGTCTTCATGTGTGTGTATATAGAAGGCGCCGTGACGTAAGAGTGATTCATATTTGATTCGTATAAGGCCGCGGCGCTCGATTAGATATACGTGCGTGATATATATTCGGCGCTACTCGAACATATCTCCCGTTATATTACCGCTCGTAATATTTTTCAAGTACCCCGCCGGCCGTGATCGGTTATAATAGAGTTTAAAATAAAGTTTTCGCTGGTTTATAGTTTATATTCGTATACGGCGAGGGTGAAATTAGTTTCTGAATATATACATGGTAGCTAATTCGAAAGTTTGTGTGTGTATACGGACTATCAAGAGATTAAATTACCCGAGTCTTTATTATGATGATGATGGTTATATTCTGCATAAGTGAGGGTATAAAGGGAATAATAGTATAGCGTTCGCGAGAATCTCAGCTCCGAAATGAAACACGCGTCAGTATTGCATGATTTACAGCCGCGTATAAAAGGTATAACAACACTGCGGTGCACTATACGACCATCGCGCGCTTTTTCGAAACGAGCTAATCGACTCTATTCTTGAACTTTTCGCCGAACAATATAACCCGCACGACGCGCTCATACACACACAGGCGACTTTAAATCCTAATCAGCGACGAAATTGACCGATCAAACGTACCTCCGCCCGTCAAAAGACGAAGTGTACATACACACGCTCTCGTAACTCTGCGTTCAAAAGACTAATGTGTGCGCTGATCGTCTCATTAACTCGCGAATGACGCAACGTGGCGACACTCCATAAAACACACCGCGCCGCGGCAAGAAGAAAAAAAAAATCCTCTTCATCCCGCCGTAATGACTTGAGCCACATACACACACACACTCATTCCCTCGAATTCTCCCGATTGATTCGATCATGGATTTACAGCTCGCTCTTCAACGAGCCTATGTGTCGAGATTGCTCTCCCGTGGCAATGTGTAATTCCCGCCGCTTCCTGAACACGCGTATTGTCCTCTGCACACGCGATTATATACGTGTGCTGCTACTCGCTCACACAATCGCGCCGACTGATGGGTTTTCTTTATGCGCCTTCCCCGAACGCGGGAAACGAGTTCGATTAAAAAAGAAGGGGGAAAAAAAATTTCTTTTTCCTCCTTTTATGCCCGCGAGCGCGAAAATGAGTTCCTCGAAGGCGCAGCAGCAGCAGCAGCAGCGTTGATCGACTTTTTCTGCGAGCGCGCACTTTTGTCGTCGACGGTTGAATGGAGAGCAGCGAGGTGAGCTTTTATTGTTGCCGCGATATAGGAGTGCGCGCACGTTATGAGCGTTTATACATTGTGTCGGACTGAGAAAGCCCGGCTGCGCGCACGCGCGTTGATTGAATTTTGCAAATCTCGGATTTCAAATGTCGAGCTTACGAGATTAATTGCTCAATATATACTTCGACTCGCTGTATATAAGCAATAAATCATTTACAGCTATAACGTATGTGCAGCACGCGGGTGTAGATGGCTGCTGCTCGTTATAAATCGAAACGCGTTTTGTTACGTTATCGCGTTTTATATATACAAACGACGATATAGCCGCGTGTATACACGTGCCTGCAATAATTATATTTCCCCTGTTTCCGTTTAATTTAATTCAACGATACATTAACAAAGTGGTATTGTACAGCTAATGATCGTTTCAACCTTACATCGTTGTCTCCGCGTGTACGAAAACATATAGCGTTTCCTACAAACGAGACAAGAACACGTAACAGAGCGTCTTTCCGAACTCGATTAACGATTTACTACGGCGCAGACATGACACATTTAGACACCGCAGCACACCGTTGCCGCCTTTACTGCACTTGAGATACTTCGAGAGTGCGCTATACTCTCGACCGACACCACCGCACTGCTGTCCCTCGCTTTCATCTCTCTTTCACCGACCCGTTCCCCCGAAACCGCGAAACGGCAAATGAAACACGTCTATATACTCCATCTCTCTTTCTCCCATTCTCGCACACTCAAAGAAACTAAAAAGACGCGCTCGAGACTACCATCATCGACCTGCGTATTAAGGAAAGCTTAAGCTAACCCAATAACAGGTATAAGTACGTGTCGATCGCGCGGCTTATTTAATTTGCCGCACATAGTCGCCCTTTCATCCCCGCCCTCTATTATATGCGATCGAGCATAAACATTTACCGTTAGTATAGTTAGTATAAGGGCCCTTTCAGTCGCGCGCGTTTGATGTCGCTCACCCCCTACCACCCCAGACGAGCGCGTGTGCAGTATCATCAACCCTTTGCCGGAGGAGCAACAGCGGCAGATAAGCCCGGGGAATATGGCCTCGGCGACGCCGTGTGGTAAAGATTTTCTCGTGAAATTCGAGCTCGGAGATATCGCTAGGGAAAGAGAGAGAGAGCTGTGGTACACGAGGGACGCACCCGCGCGGATGATGGGCTTTTTAGGAGTGATCATTGGTAGTGAACGAAGTTCTTGCCGGGGTTATCTTGTGAAGTAAAGGAGGGAATTTATTAAAATTGAAATTTCTTGGGAAGAATTTATTATTTATAAAATGTTGTAGGTGAAATAAGGGTTTTCTTATATAATTATTGTGTAAATGTTAATTTTCTTGTATTTTAATTAGAGAAATTGCATAATAGAGTTTTGTCAGTATGATTTACTAACGCATTATATAGTGATCGTGACATTAATTACCCGTGTATAGTAACAGCTTTAATATTATGCAATTACTCCGTTATATGTTAACAATTTAAGCAAGCGATTAATTGTTATTTATGCGCGCACGTTACGAGCATTCCAGTCACTTGGAATATCCCTAAAGTGGAAATTTCACTGGTAAACCATAATCGCGTTTGTAATATATACGTTAACCAACTATGTACGATAACCGGTTTACAAGGGAAGAATGGGGGCGGCAAATTTGTAAATTTTAGAGGCAGTGGAGTGAGTCCGACGCTCAAAGGAATTAATTTGCGAGTATACATAGTTGCAAGGGGAGAATCTAAACGCGGAAATACAGTGTGGGAGTGTTGCTCTTTCGTTTTCAGCGAGCCTTTTACACATAGAAAAGGCGTATTTATATACGCGAGTCTCATTTTGACTCGTCACTCTCGCATGCGCCCTCTTTGAGGGCATGTTTTTCGACGATGTAGACGAGTTTATTAAATGAGACAGGCCGATCGAAGCGCGCACTTTTTTCATTTTAGGCTAGCTGAACTTTTTTAGGGACTTACATCTACGTGTTGGTTTCGACGAGGTAAATAAATCGATCATGATGGCGTTATAACCGTGAGGATAATTTTATCTGGCGTTTCTTGTCAAAGCCGTATATATACACTTTTGTATTTACGATTACACTATGACGTGCAGAGATAATAGGGGAAGAAGTTGAAAACTTTTCTTGTTATGGAAGTAAAGTAGATAACGAAAATCCTAGTTGCGGGAATGTCTGTTTTTGCGCGATTCCGGAGAATAATTTTGCGTACGCAGCGGCGGCCTGATATCGACCTACACTGGAACTGTCTGTTTTCGTGCTTCCGGAGAACAAGTTAGATGAGAGAACTTAGTATCAACCGGAGGAATGAAATAGAAAAAGGGGGTCAAGAAAGTTTTGCCTGCAAATTAATGCAAATATTTATAGTGCCAGGGATAGTGTGACTCAATTGTGCGATTGAAGGTAAAAATAATAGCGTTTTTATTGATTGTGACAATATTTTTGTATCATTGACCGAAATAATGTTGGAAAAACCGCGCATATTTTATAAATCAGAGGTGTTTTTTATTTCAAGTATTATTAATGTTGCACACGTGTTTACATAGAAATGGTATATTTATAGATCATTATTTTGTATTTAGACGCGATCCTGTGCAGCGCAACGTGCAATTTTATATCCTTGAGCAAATGAAGCAACAAAGGTCACACATTCTACCTTGGATTTATTATGAAACGTCAGCATTCATAATTTTATCAGAAGCATTTTTAATTAAAATAATATTAATCAGGAAAAAATCTTTAAGTTTAGCTTAGCTTATAAACCCTACTTCCAACGATTTCTCCAATTCTCGCTATAGTACTGTAATGAAATGGAAACTGAAAGCGTCGTAAAGTAATTGAACCAAATATTTACGTATACTTATTAAATGTTAATAAGAAAGTTTCATCATCATCGTTACACAATAATTCTTACTCCATCCGTCGTAAATTATTTAGTCTCTATTTGAAAGACTCTCAAACATTGCACTCGTAGCAAACAAAAGTATATTCTCATCTCGCATCCGCGCAACAACTATATACGTATATTTGCCTAGCCGCATGCTCAAACAAAAGCCGAGAAATTTCTCCTTCTCAACGCCAGAGCGCGCGGCTTGGAAAAATCAGTAAAACCAACGCGTCGGCCGTCGCAGCAGCGCGCAGATAAAGTCAATCGCACGGCCAAGCGAGAATTGCAAGAGCCAACAATTAAAGACGGCGAGAAAAACCGCGAGCGAGAGAAAAAACAACGAGTGTAACGTACACATTTTCTTCTCTCTCTCTATCTCGGCTCTCTTGGGTATAGTAACCTTGACAGACTCGAGGCTCGCTTGCGCTGTTTTACTGCACGACATCGTACACGTGCGAGAAACGCAACAACGCACATAAAGCTTGCTATATAACGCTCCGTATATCCGTGACAATTCTGTTGAAGGGAGAACCAGGTTAAGGAGGGCACATGCGCCGTCTCTATACACAGGTATACGCGCAGGTGTTGTGTATATATACATAACACGTGCTTCCGAACGACGTCTTCGCTCCTCGGTTATATGACGGCTCGGAAATACGCGCGGAGGTATAATACGCCGGAACGGAAGGTGGGAATGAGCGGAATTTTAGCAATTTATCGGAAAGAGGGGCGGCGAAGGAGGGGATTAATTTAGCTCCCTCGGCTTCCGGGAATCCGATGAATGTTCCGTTTATTTTATCTGGACCGTGAGCCCGCGCTCGCGGGAAGAAGTTGTTTTGGTATTTTTATTTATTATAGGGGTTTTTCGCGCGCGTGGGCTTCGTTCGTATATAACACGATGTCGGCGGCGGCTATAAGGTATAAACGTGTGTGCAATGAACGTGCGCGCCGTGTATTGATTATTTATATATCGGGTTATTTATCCATAGCGGGGTATATTTATACCCCGCTGGATGCATTTAATTAGCCATATTAATTAAATTTCGCGCGCGATTTCGGTATAATATATACGAGAGCAAATCGACGAAAAGTCGAGCTCTGGAAATAATTTCTTCATTATCGTAAAAATGTAAATTGGTGGTAAATACACTCGAATACAAACTCGAATACAGCGATTAAAAAACTGTTATTTGGCGTGTACATATACAGACTTTGTAAACCTTGTTACAACTTCCCTTCGCGAGATTTACAGGCACCCATGGACGAATTTCCAAAATTTAGAGCTACAAGCGGAATATAAGCGCTCGTTTACCACACCGAGAGACAAGTACAAAGAGTGTGACGTGCCCCAGGACGCGTGCAAAAACACACAGACACGGACAAGATCGCAATATACGTTTGCCAAATAACTGCAAATGTTCTCATTCGTTTCAATAAACATCCATCAGCAGAGACACGCGGCTTTAAGTTCCCAAAACTTTCGAGTGAGAGAGATTCGTGTCTCTGGTCGCTTTCAGCTCAGAGAACTCGAGCCAATCGATACGAACATACACACTCCGTTGCTGCCGCTACCACCGCCCAGGTTAGGATGTCAATTCGAGCTGATCATAGACAACACGCGTATACACGTGTGCCGTTTCCATTGTGCGAAATTGACCTATTTGCATCACGTGGATAGCGAGAAAGACACGATGGTATATGTATATATACACAGCTGTACGCCAGAAATATGCAGTCTCTGCTTTCTTACATGCGCAGGCACGTTGTACGTGAAACTACGGTATCAGGAAAACTTTTGCTTCGCCCATGCAGCGTTTATCCTATAAATCAGTTCTCGGCTCGTTCGGCTAAAAACTACTACTACACACTGCAGCAACGCGGGCATTACGGTAATGCCTTTTACAGTTAAAAGCGCCTATACATATATGTATACATATATACAACGCGTGCGCGCAGCTCGGCTTATTTATATATACATACACATAGAGGAGCGATTTAATCTCTCCTGCCTAGTACACACGCAGCTCGCGCTGAGCTATAATAATTTTCGATGTAATACAATTTTCCCGGCCGCAATTCATCTTAATTTCACGAGCTCTCTCTCTCTCTCAATATAAGCTCGATATAAAGGAGAGAAAGATGAAACGCGCTCGTGTACGCCGTAAACTCTGTAATACTCGTACGTATACAGCTTTTATACTGCGTATTATACACATAGACGACGACGAGGGCAAAAAATAAAGCCCCATTATTATACAGGCACGCGCTGCACGCACTTTCTAGTCCTTTCTCCTCCCCCATCATGTATATACATTCTTTCCGAACGAGAAGTCCATTAACGGCCGTTAATGCATCGACAAGTGTCGTTTATACCTATACAAGCGCGCGCTAGCGCAAAGAAAACGGTATAATATATCCTATTCCTTATAGTATTATACTACACCGGCGCGCGCGCGCCGGCACAGGTGCGGGGAAAAACCGGGGGAGGAAGTGAAGAGTGAGAGAGACGGCGCGCGCGCGTATAATGTATCGGAGGAAGCGAACGAGCTAGTCTCACGCTGGGCCATGCGAACGCTACTCGCTTCTCGTTCGCGCCTCATTGTTTCGCGCCGCGGTAGTCTCCCTTTCTACCATACGCACACGTGTGTATATCAGGTGTACGTGTGTGTATATATCGCGCGTGCCTATGTGTGTAGGCACAGTCATGGACGAAATATACTTATCGCGGTGCGGTGGAGATAGGGAGATAGATAGCACACGCTGTGTGTTGTTGGGTAACGTCGAAATTAATGTCGCCGCGGTCGGATGGTGTGCCTATTGTAATACACGCTAGGGAGAGCTTTTCTCGAGATGCCTCCGGCGGCCGGAATGTATATCTTCTTTCTATCGGAATGCGGCATCTTTATGGCCCGCCTCCATGCGTAGACGCGCTCACCGTATGTTTTTCAAATTACTTTAAAACTTTATAACGCGGGAAGAGTTAGTTTTTCACGCGCATACGGCAAATGACTCGTAAACGGAGCTTATTTTGTAATAACAGCGTATAAGCGTGATCCACTGTACCTACTACGCGTACAGAGCGGAGGAGAAATTCCAGGTGTATAGATTTCCTTATCCACCTGCGGGCTCGAGCGCGGGTTCTCGGTTCCTCGATCACAAACCGCACTACGCCGTGAAGCACGCGGTAGATATATCACCGTTGCCATACCGCGGCACGCTATCGGATATCGAATGTCGCCTAGGTAACCGACGCCGCGCGGCGGCGACTATACCGCCGAAAATCGAGTTATCAGAGACTGCACACCACACCTTCTCAAGCAAACACCCGTACAAGAAAAGTACACTCATGCGAAATTGACCTTGTCCTCTTCGTCTTCTTCTTACTTGGAGGAGTATCTCTAAGCATTAGTAACGGCTAACACACCAAGGCCCGCGAATAAGGTTAGCTATACGGAGAGAGAGAGCCGCACTACGTACGTCACTTCCTATACACGGTCGCGCGCAAAGGAGAGATAGGGAGAGAGAGAGAGGGACTCGACGTCACGCGGAGCGACATGCCGAGTCGGCAACGGCGCGCATCTAGATTCCAGGGTGCACTCACCCTTACATTTCCGGCGAGCGACCGAGCGAGCGCGTATATACATATAGCGCGCAGAGGCATCTTGAAATAACGCTGGATTCCATTTTCAGAAACGAGTCTTCGCGCGTACGCGACGGGAATAAAGGCGACGCGAAAGAAGAAGAAGAAAGGGCAGAGGGGGAGGGAGTTTTAATCAAGTGGATGGTTATTCGGGAGGTATGAGAGAGAAAGGCAGCTAACTGAGTTTTTTTTTGCAGTGCGTCTAATGAATTTTCGCGGACGTGGACGGTGCGGTGATAAATTTTCGTTTTTATTGTATATTCTTTGGACGGGATTAACAGTAGATTTGTATTTTGTCGGTCCGCCACGGTGATGTTTGCCTATATATTTTCATGTCGGCTCGTAAAATAGGTGTAACGCGACGGACGGGAGATTTTTTATCGTCCTGTCGCGCGCTGACTGACACCGCGCGCGCCCACAGTTCGTGTTTGTCCTTCGGTGGACAGAAGTGAGTTAAAAAAATCCAATTTGCAAGCACTTTGGTCTTTGTCCGTTACGGAATTGCGTTGGGTGCTCGCGTAATTGTATTAGAAATTTGAAAGAATGTTATACGTGAGTGCGGGGCATATGATGCAATTAATAATTATAAAGTTTTTCTAATAATTATAATTGACGATTATTAGATTATTATAAATTGTTTGAACAAAGCAATTTTTGAAAGCTTAATTCTCTTTGTATTATGAATCTAGGGAATTAAACTTGAAGAGACTTCTACTTGCATATAACAAATTTTTCATTTTCATCGTGCTTCAATTCAACCCATTAAAATTTCATTTCTCGCAAGAAATGGAAAACTTTTCATCATCGTTTCTGCAAATACTTGATTCTCTCTCTCGTCCTAAATTGAATTCAATATCTCGAGATTTGAAAACTTTCGTTTTCGACTTAAATTTTCGCCATAAAACAAATACTCAGCGACGCGTCTGTGAAGAAAACGCGTCGAGTGCAAATACCGACAAACCGAGAGACGTGCGTCGGAGTTTTATTGCATTCGCCTTTACCTCGAGCGCTGCTCTGAATTTGAAATTTCCCACGCCATAGCGTAGAGAGTGTGCAGTATACGCGACGAGAGAGATTAGAGCCTTTGCCACCGCACATTTTTCATGTCGCCACGATAAGTTCGCTCGCGTAAAAGTCCTCCGAACGTGATGTATTTCGCAAATCGAGTGCGCACACGCCACACACGCCTCGACGTATTTGTGTAATTAGAACGAAAACGCGCTCAATGATTTCATTCAACGCGATCGCCGCCGGCCTCTATGAACTGTGTGGGTATTATATACATGTATATAATTATTTATGTTATTCGGCTATCCTCGCGCGTCTTCCAGCTGGCATTTAGTTAAATTAGGTTTCGTAATGTCGGGAGGAGAGGGCGTTTAGCAGAAATTACATTACTTAATCGTAAACGAGCGTTGATCTACTTTCGCTTCGCGTGTATATACAGCGACCTGAGTATTAGGAGCGCGAGACCGATTAAAAAGGAAACTCCGGATTACGCACGAGTATAGTAATAGTTTTTAATTTATTTTTTTTCTTCGCTATTTCTCAAACTGTTTATATCGAAAACGTAATAATTTATATAAGTAACATTTCGCAAGAGCCCCCGTAAAAATGAGTAATTCGAGCATCTGCCAAGCGCAATAACACTAAATTTATTCACGTAAACAAGTCACTAAACATCAATCCTCCCTCCACTTTGACGAGAAAATCTCAAGACATTTATATTCCACTATAATAATTCACGTCAAAGGTAAAAAATTCTTTTATAAGCAAACGCGAGAGAGCGATAAAACAAAAACGACGACGATTTTCTTTCCCGAACCCCCATGCAAGCACGCACACACGCGTGATGGTGCAAACACGAAACCTTTACTGCCTCTCGTATATATATGCGCGCGCACGAGAGCGAGTTACAAGTCAAAGTGCCATCGCTCACACAGCAGTACACGAGAGAAATACGTTTATACATGACCATCTTGCTTTTCTATCGGCCACCGCGAACGGGGCCACGACTGCAGGAAAAACAACGAAAAGCCGCACGCGTGCGAGCATCCGAGCGTCGCTTTGAGGAAAGCCTCGGGCATTCGTCATCACCCGAGCGCGCGATACAAAAAAAGGAGAGCACGCGCGTCGATGCTCGGAAGCTCGTCCGGGAGGGGAAAGAGGCAATTTCTTCAATGAATGAAAAGCAGATGAATAGGAAAAAGTGGGCCGCCGCCAGTATAGGGGGAGACGACGACGACGGCGAGGAATGCCCCGATATTAAATTATCCATCTAATTGTCCCGGGGCGAGCTCGAGAGTTTTATGGGCGCGGGCTGCGCGCGTCTCGTCGCTCTTATATTCTCGTCGTCGTAAATTCGAGCGCTGATTGCCGGGGAAAAGAACGCGCGAAGAGAGAGCGGAATTGCGAGTTAGCGCGGCGTAGACTAGAAGTGAATCAGGCCCCTGAATGGATTAATTTCGAGAGAGGACTCTCTCACAGACGAAAAGAAAGGAGTCGCTGATCTGTGCGAATATCGCGCCCGTGAGAAAAACAGGACCGCCGTTCTCGCAGTTTGTTTACTACTCCCCCCGACGTACTTTTTGCTCCGATTCCACGTCGCGACGATATTTGTATAACAGAGCTGTGTAATATGTGAATGGAAAGGAATGCGTTTTATTATTTACGGGTGTTTTTACGAGACGGTCAAGTACGTTTGTTCATATCTCGCTCTCATACCGCAGAGGCCGTTAATTATACTAATAAGTTAATCGAGCGTTACGGACGATTGTATCTGGGCGAGAGAGCGGCATCGCAATCGGGTTTAATAATGCATTGTTTTGATAATTGAAAATCGATGCGAAGCCTCGCTGTGTATGTACGTACATATAAACAGGCGCGGGCGCCTTTAATAATGAATATCGGCATTAAGCTGATTAAAAACCTTCCCCCCACTCGTCCCCCGGAGAGATATCCGAAGCCATACGCAAGCGCGTCTTTTATTATACGTTCCGATCATGGGAGAGTATATACACTTCGGCAATTGTTTGCATTGGTGCGGGCTTTGATGCCGTGGGACGCTTATGAAACGTTTATTATACAGATATATAATTGCGAAGCCTGCGCCTCTTCTCAAGATAATAATTAGGTTAGAGGAGTTGAACCTCGTATACAGTACGCGAGCCGGAAGAGAAAAAAGTGTATATGTGTGCATATAATTATTGAAAAATGTATCGAGATGCTCGAGAAACGAGCTGAATATTTAAAACCATCATTCGTGCGCCCGCGTCGATTGAATTTTAACAAGGCGATAATACCGCCGCGATGACGATCCACGAGAGAAAGAGAGCTTTAAATCACACACAATGTCGCGTTTATCAGAGCCGCGTATTATATATACGATTGAAAATATCCGAGCAAAAGAGGACTTCTCTCGTATATGCCGCGCCGCGCATAATTAGATCATGAATACTTTATATTCCCACACCGAGCGACACTCGCGTGGGCGCACGCGCGTGTCTCGCTTTAACTTCTATTTCCAACAAACGAGGGCAAAAACCGATATATCGGAGGAGGGAAAAAAAGGCGATAGAACCGACTATACTCCCACTCTTATACGCTAACCGACATGAAATTAATATACGAAAAAAGCCGTCACACGACATTATCTGAATCATCCTTCTCCTCGAGCGACCTAAAAAAGAACTTCACGCGGGTATTTAAACATACGCACGCGAGCGTAGAAAAAACACGAACCTCGGGCGTCTCTTTAAAAAGCATATACACATACACATATGTTGGCTGGCACGCGCCGTCAAAATAGAAACAAAAATACAAGGAGAGTGCCGCCATACAATGAGTAAGGCGTTTCCCAGAAAATTGTCCATCTCCCGCGTTTCTTTACGACCGTCTGCTTGTATACGTTTTTGTTTACGCGCCTCTACACCTGTCGCTCGGGTGGATTTTCGTATCGCGCTGTGCGCAGAGTTTCGCAGCGGCTGGCCGCCGCTGTTGCTGTGGCGGTGGCGGTTTCGATCTCCCGAGTGAGAGCGCTACAGCTTTGTGCCGAGAGAGAGAGGCGCACACGACGGCTAATGGAGTTTATCCCCCTTTGAAGTGCGCCCGTTCTGGAGCTCGAGCTGCGTGTATCTCTGGAGCATGCGCGTGGGATGCTGTTGCCTCTGTTGTGTTTTTCGGCGCGGCGGCGCTTTGTGTATGATAGAGGGGAAATTTTGGAGCGGTTGAGGCTTGCCAGAGGTGGCAAGGTCCATGTTTTGTGGGTATGAACTGATAGTATGCTGGGGAAGGGTAATAGAGTTGAGATTGAATCGTATTTTCGCAGCGGTTTGAATGGGAGGTTATTTTTTTGTTCGATAGGTTATTCAAAATGGGAGTAGATTGTTATTTGTTGACGGTATACGTCACTTGAAATGAAACAATCGACGTCAAAATTGTAATATAGGTGTACGGTGATACATATTTTTATTGTGTCTACTTCAAACAGTCGATTTTTATGATGCTTTTACAGTATTTTCAATTGCTCCACTATACTATTTTTATTCTCTGAACCGTAAAATAAAGTAATGAAAAAAGCGTAGACACATTTTTAACATCAAAAATATCAATAACAATTTTACCACCAATTTTTGTCCTCTGAAAAACCCACGAGTCAATGCAAATATACACTGAGATAAATTTATTTGTATAGTTTACTTTTTTTTTATTTTAAGAAATATTTTAGTATTTTCGCAATAGCAGTGGGGCACACTCGTCATGTGGAATTTTAGCCTTTTAAATTGTAATTTTTACGATTTTCGTAGCAAATTTTACCTTTAAAATATAATAATTATGATCATTTATGTAGCTATCTTTATTTTTCAAAGTAGTAAATATCGCAGTATCATAAAATTTGCTACAATACTCGTAAAAATTACAATTTAAAAATAAATTTTGAGTGCAGATACTTTCAATTTTTACTTTCAAAGTACACCATACGTCACACTCCCTCCCGATCTCATCTCTACCTTTCTCTCCGAAAACCCCACCGAAATCCTAACCCAGCATTAACCATCATTCCACTGCACGCCAGCCTCTCATATATAAATTAGCATAAGCACGCGCGCGCGCAAGAATAGAATCCCGCGCGCTCTCCTCTCTTCGACCATGAAAATGTATACTTACGTACACGTACGACCGTTATTCACGCACAAAAGGAAGGCCAAAAATAACGCCGGCTATAAAAAAAGCAGAACTTCCACGTACATATATATACCCACAGTCTCCTTCTCGAAACGAAAGCAGCGCAGCCGGAATAAACCCATCCATACACGACATCGTCTCGACCAAGCAACCCTCCGCTTGTCAGCCATCGCACCTTCCTACTCTGGGCTCTTTATCAAAACCTCCCCCTCCTGCGCGCACGCGCATCCGAACTAGAACTCCGTAAAGATAGTATGCAGTACAGTAGTGGAAGAGAGCTAGCTAGCTAGCTCGGCGTGACGTATAACGCTTTACTATTTAACCGGGCGGCCGGTCGCTCGACCTATATGGGCATTCGCCGTCTGCTCCCTCGCGTTTAAGTATATAGCTTGCGACATATTCGCGCTCTCTTCCGATGTATATACATCACCGACGACGGTGACGGTGTCGGCGGCTCGACCTGGAAATCGCGCTCATGACGTATGTGTGTATGTGTATATACGTGCGCGAGCGAAGGGAGAGAAAAGAGAGGGAAAACTTGTTGAATGCGTGTGTGCATGCGCCAGCTCTCTCTCTCGATACCTATATACTATTACGTATACATATGTGTATATATACATACGAGGATGTCGATGGTTCCCTTTTTTTCTCTTCCGCGCGTACACACCCTGACCTTCTCTCTCATCGCCCTCGCTTATTCTTTCTTCCTTCTTGTTCTTCTTCGCGCTGCTTATACACACTATTATATCTGATGCCTTTTTTTAGCCCACAGGACGGGAACGCGATGTTTCTATTTTCGGTATGTGTGGAGGCTGTGTGTACACATACGCGGAGCACGTGCAGTACACGCGCGAGTCAGCACGCGTCGATGGTATGTGGAGGATACTGCACGGAGTTCTTCTTTTTTTTATTTACGTGACGCGATGGCAAGGAGGCGTACGGTTCGATCACTCTTTCTCTAGGATAGGAGTGATCGCGTGTATGTGTATACGCAGACTAATTGGAAAATAGCCGGCTTGTGTAATGGTTGTACGGCGCGGTACGTTGTTACTTATGTACCGCTGCTGCATGCTGCTTTCGAGTGTAATTTCGTACTACCGCTGTTTCCAGTTGTAAACTAATTTTAAAATCGTGTGCTTAGAGGGAAGAAGGAAACCGCAATCCTCTAATCTTTACGAGGCGGCATTTAACTTTTTAAGACTTATAATACTGTACCGCCCGGCGCTTTAAGACATTTACAATCATTTTATTGTAATATAGCCAGCGGTATGGTGTTCTATACTGGCGATGACAGCAAGGTGTGTATGTGTGCGCGCGAATTCATAGCCTCTAAAGTTTTAGAATGAAATTTCGCTCATCATAAAGTTCACTCTTTACACACAATTCAGTTTAACGGAATTTCCGTGCAACTGCATGGCAGCGATCAGTGACGGCGCGAATAGCAGCACGTCAGCGAACTCGGCCCATTCAATTTAACGAAGCTTCAATGTATATAGGATGTGCTGCCGTGCTCGTAGGTATATTGTTAGACCAACAGTTTTATATGTCAAAAATAGATCCTTTGACGTCGTCTATACGCAGCACGCGATTACGCGCGATGTTCATATCGCGCTGTTTTTACTTCGTTGAATAAAAAGTATGCTAAATTCGTTGCGACATCGCTGTATAGTTTCACCATCTAATTTCGCCTCATCGAGGACACTATACATTTACCTTAATTATCATACTGTTGGTACAGAAAGAAAAATCCTATTCTTACGAAACTTCGTATATACCGAAAATAATCACCTCTGCAAATAGAGCGAAAATTACAACGTAAAAGATTTACGCGACGGTATATAGAGCCTTTCGTCGCTCTGCTTCCTTTCTTTCCTCCTCTTTCGTTTACCCGCGCGGTGGATTCGTTTTAGATTTTTTTTCAGCATATATATATGCGCGCGTGTGCGGGCGACTGAAATGTCGTGATTGCAGCTTTACGTAATACGCGCTTGTTATTATGTTATTTTCCGTCGTCTCGGGTTGTTACACGTGCACGCGCGCGCGCGTCCCGCAGGGCTTTTAGCGATATATATGTAGTATTATATGTTTGTGCTGCTGGATTGCGCGATTTTCGACTTCGTCAGCGTATAAAAATGATGAGCGTAATTAATCAGCACTCGCGCGAGTGAGTGAGTTATTGTTTCCGTACATGTGTAAAAAAACTCGAAACCTTAGCAGGATTCGATGCGCGTGTCTGTGTGGGTGTATCGGGTTGTAACGGGTGAATGCGTGCTAGATGTCTTGTTAATAACGCGTGAAAAATGATATGTGTATTTTGTATGCGCGTTTTAGCGGGTAATTGAACGTTTTTTTATAGAAACCGTACCAGTGAGTATTTTTAAAATTTATAAACACAAACCTTTGAAATATGCAGTATTTTTAAAAATTTTCTCATGTGAGGTGGAATTTCTGCATGTACGATGTATGTATTGATTCGGTTTGGAAATGGCAATAAATGATTCGTCGAAACTCTATTGTGAGATTAAAATGAAACCGACAGCATTGTAATACACGTTGTATATCGATTTGTCCGAGCGAAATACTCTGCGTGTACGTTATGAGCGATCGTTCTCTTCGATGTTGATTTATTTGAAAATTCAAAATGGCAAATCGCGTATGATTATGAGTTTGTACAATGAGGCGGGAGGGTATAATTGTATAATTAATATTTTATAGCTGTGAAATGAATTGATTTTATTTAAATTACTCATTGCAGATGCAAATTAGTAATACAATATTCAACGATCAAATGCTACACAACAGTATTTCACTGGTTGTTTGAGAGTTAAAACAAATATATTTGTTTATTATAAATGAATAGAGATATCAAATTCTGAGAAAAAACTTACAATTATTTTGTTTATTCGAACGAAATTATATGTAACCCCGTTTTCATATGATTTTGTTGTTATTATTTATGCAAACTTGATCCATGTCTTGTACAGAAAATATGTGAAATTCAATCCTACGACAGAATAATTGATTGCTGAGAGAAAATGCTGTTTATAAAAGTGTAAAGAGAAAAATTGCATACACGTTCGTCGGAATGTAAACATACACCTTGAAAAATGCATTCGCGAGAAGTAAAATCAATAACTGTCGAGAAAAATTAATGGACAGAGCATAAAAGTCTTTTCAGACGGCATCAAAATCATGTTCCTATGCAGGGCTTTATTAATTTTTCTTATCTTTATACGCGTACCATATAAAACTTCTTTTCGCAAAACGTCACTACCGAACAATATAGTATAATGATCGAACACTCCTTTCAACACCGTTTCCTTCTAAGAACAGTCCAAGTTCACTCACCCCCCGAATATATCTTGCCCGAGATGTACATTAACGATATTACCAGAGAAGAATCACTCAGCCACTCCGACGCGTCATTGTTTGACAGCCCGCAGAGAACCACTATACTACCATCTCTCGGCATAGATCTACCAAATCGCTGATATACACCCTCTCTCACACATTTCCTCCTCAACTCCCGCACGCGCGGGAAAATCAATGAACCCTCAATACCCAAAACTCATCATTATACGTCATTGCCCATTGTGACGTACATCGTGTCGCGTACACACAAAAATATTATCTCGTCTCCGCGTCGATTACCGACGGCCGTCGCCGCCTCTTTCCGATCGACGTCTCTCTCTATAACACACAGATACTCGAGCCCGCGTAGTCCATCAATTTTTCATCCGGCTCGTCATGCCTCCTCGGCGCCGCCGACGTCGGATCGCTCTTGTCATCAACCCGAGGCTCGATTCTTATCAGTCCCGCCGGGGGAGGAAAAGCAAACCCGCAGGTGTGTGTACGTGTGTGTGTGATATGTGCGATAGATACAACCCATCCACCGATAGCGTGTACACCACGAAACAAGCTCGAAATTTCAGTGGAAGCGAGTATACGTATAGAGGGAGAGCACGTTTGTAGGTAGGTATAGACGTAGACGGGAGTTTCTCGCAGGTGAAAATTTGAACGTGTACCGACGGAATACGTCAGTAGGTGGGTGTACCACAGAGAGAGCGTCGACAAGGGGGAGAGCTTCAAGATAGATAGGTAGATAGATGAAAAGAGAATGGGAGAGAGAGAGAGA
>JAPYZO010001221.1:0-19044 GCA_030522905.1 Torymus flavipes | reverse complement strand
GCGCCGCACTTCTACCAGAGAACCGCTATCGATCCAACGTAAACAGACAAGACTCTTTGGTCTCTGTAATCGATGCATTTTTACTGCGATGTAATAAATTGTTTTTACTTTGTGTTATTAAATTGTGCTGTCTTATTTTATCCAGTTGTACTCTCTTTTTTTACATTAATATCCTTCGAGAAGATATAAAAGGGAATTTCGTATCAATACGGAAGCGTTTCTTTGCGATTCCGCGATCGATAAATAGATTTATCGACGCTTATCAACGCTACAGAGCATAAACCAAAGAAACTTCATTCGCTCCGATAAAAAAAAGTCCTTCCATATATACACGCGCCGGCACTCAAAAAGCATCACATAATCTTCAGCTCTATAAACTCCGCTCCCGTACCCTCCCATCATTATTATTACGAGCGCTCGTATACGCGCGCGGGCACATCTACTTAATATCGCCTAATTCGCCTCGATCCAATCGCCTCTCCCGTCGTGCCCATATACGTACTAACGCACCCACGCACGCACACTACACCGTCGCTCGCTCGCGCGCACGTGTCGTGTGTATTTTTCGTACATACGATGCGATGATCAATGGGAAACGGCGGTGAGAGGCAAGTATATAGGTAGGGTACCGATTTACGGTATATAGTATAGATATATGTAGTGTATGTATGTATATACGTGTGTGCGTGCGCGTCGACAGTGTCGACTGTCGAGTCGACACACGACGATGTCGGACGGTGGTGCAACGGCAGGATCAGCAGCTCAGCCCATGAATTGTCGCCATTTATGACTGTCTGCAAAGTCGGGCGCCTTTTTTCATCCAAAACGACCCGCTCACTGCGTAAGTTTGACACGGACGCTGCCTGCGGTGTTCGCGGAGACTGCGGGGACTCGAGGCGGTGGATCTGTGCGGCTGATGGCGAATGTTTGATCGGTTGAGGTTAGGTCGTGCGTACCGCTTTAAGTTGTTTAAAGGGCTTTATTTACGATTTAAAGGGACTGCTGCGGTTGTTTCGCGAGAGTGAGGGATGTTCGGGAATAGGAGAGATGTGTTTGTGGTGTTTCGAGAGTGTGGATGGATTTGAAGGGCTGTTGTTGTGGCTTGTGCTGGTAGATAGTTTACAATAAATAGTTTAAATCTCTGCACTTTCTTTTTGGGCTTTGTTAAATGGTCGGAAAATGGGATTACTTTTTGGTTTTTGTGTAGTGTATGAGTGTTACCAGTGATCGGGTTGTATATACTATAGGTTTTATAATTTAAAGTGTCATAATGAGCCACTGCTCCAGTTTGCTCTTATTGTGCAAAAATTGATTATTTTACAGCTAAACTTTATTTTTTTCTTTTTCCAAAGAATGGTGGAAGATAGAAATTGTATTGGTCGCAGAGTTGACTGCGAGGGTCACATAGGTACTGTGAAATATATTGGCACAGTAGGCAACACACAAGGACAATGGTTAGGAATCGACTGGGATGATCCTACCAGAGGAAAGCACAATGGTACATATGAAGGAATCAAATACTATGAAACCTGGTAAGTTTCATAAAAAGTTTATTAAACTGATTTTGATGGAATATAAAAGGCCTCTGATGCTCTTTTGGGGTGGTATGAGTCATCTCTGACTCAGAGGCTAAAAATCAATATTTTCAGAATTAAGATATGTATTTTAGAAAAGTGTAATATAACTTCTCAATTGATATTAAATTTAATTATTTAAATAATGAAATTAAATCTCTTGAAAGAGTAAATCAGTTTGTCTATTGAAATTTATAGATAATAGCTAGACATGATATGCATAATTAATTTTTCTTCATACTCTGTATATCAATTAAGATAATTATTATTTCAGGCATCCTACTTCAGGCTCATTTATTCGACCAGGCAAAGCTAATTTTGGCACATCATGTCCTGAAGCCATTAAAGTTCGCTATGGTTTTGTAGACGACGAACTAGCTGGTATGGACAGAGATGCCATTGCTAGTGTAAAAAAGTCTCTTAATGCACCATTTGTAGAAATGGTTGGTTTTTCTAAAGTAAATAGAAAACAAAGTAAATTTGACCAGCTAAAAATAATATGTGTAGAAGATCAGTGCATAAGTAATGCAGGTGTTCCTGGTGAATTAGTGGCGTTGTGTCCAAAAGTTGAAGAACTAGACTTATCACATAATTTAATAATTTCCTGGAAAGTTGTAGCTGAGATTTGTACTCAACTGAGGGTTTTACAGCAGTTGAATGTCAGGTAAATACTCAACCTTTTGAAAAATTCTTTTAAAAGCTAATGAAAAAAATGAATATATAAATGAAATGTTTAGGTAATTAGGGCGATTTTATTAGAAGTGAGGAAAATTTATTTGTGGATATAAATTACACTTATATTTTAGTGACAACCTGTTACCAGTTGAAGATAAAATGGAAATGTATGCAGATGCCTTTTCAAATTTAAGGCATTTAACAATAGGAAAGATGAGGTATGACTGGCTTGCTATAACGAAATGTATGAAAGCTTTTCCTTCTCTACAAGAATTGATGGTATCCTACAATATCATTGAAAATATAAGCATTGTGGACGAAAACTCAAATATCATGAAACTGACTGAATTATCTTTAGAACGTAATCTCATCTCTGATTGGAATGAAGTTTTAAAACTAGGGAAACTTACACAGTTAGTATAAAATATATTAAATTAAATTTTTATAATGAGCATTCTTTTGTTATAATTATTACTGATTAACTATTTATTGTTTAAAACAACAGCTTGAAATGTCTGAATTTAAACTCAAATAAGATTGAAGCAATAAGATTTCCTACCAATGAGCCTACAGATAAAACAGACCTGTTTCCTAGTTTAATGCAATTACACATATCAAGTAATGGCATAAAAGATGTAGGTCACAAGAATCTATAGTTTTAAGTAATATCTAACAATATCCAATAGTTTTACCTATATAATCTTTTTAGTGGCGATCTATAAGTGAATTGGAAAAATTAAAAAACCTTGAAAATTTAAATTTTCGGGAAAATCCAGTTTTAAACGATCAAAATGTACAAACGGGGATACAATTAGTGATAGCAAGAATAACAAAATTGAAATACTTGAATGGAACTCAAATTGTACCATCGGAAAGGCGAGGAGCCGAGTATGATTATTTAAAATTATTTTCCACGGGATGGAGAAACACTGAGCAAGATGCCCAAAAAAGAAAAGAGTTTGTTACAGACCATCCACGATTTCCTGCATTAGTAGCAAGTAAGCCAAGCACTAATCAATAACATCTATAATAATATTATGAATTGCCCAAGTAAAATAAAACTAAAATTTTAGAATACGGAGTGCCGGACACTTCTGAATCAGCTAAAAACACGCAGTTGTCATCAAATGTTATAACTGTACAGTTTGTCTGCCCAGATCGTCCAAATATTCAAAGCATAAACAAAAAGTTACTGAAAAACATGGATGTTCAGAAGCTTTTGGGTATTGTTCAAAGACTGTTTAGGGTGACTGGAAAAATTCCGACGCTCTCTTTTGTCCGGCCTAACGTAAGTTTTTTTTTATGTGTTTTCTTGCATGTTTATGTATGAATAATTAAAATTCAAATCTATACTGTTGAAAATGCAAAAGTTTTTTATTTACAATTAGAAACATAATATTAACAAAAAGCAAACAAAAACACTAAAGTTATACTTTTAGTCGTAAAAATAAAGAATATTTTTTATTAAAAAAATTTTTTAATAACTGGTGTAAAATTTTTCACAGGTTTCTGAAGACGAAATACCGCTGGACAAGCCACTACAAGAACTAAGCTATTACCTCATCGATGAAGGTGATCTAATCCTCGTGCGCTGGTGATATTAAATTAATATAGTATTTATAGATATAACTGTATTTTTTACACTGTTAATGTTAATATTTCGCTGCCGTACTTTGTTATTAAACTTTTTTCAACGCAACTTTGTTTGTTATTTTTGCCTCGACTTTTGATCTTTTATTTTCAATATAAAAAATATTTAATGTACTTAAATTATCTTCCTGCCTTGCGAAGGCAGGCCTTCGAGTATCTTCTAATTTTGTTGAGCCTGCTCTTCGATTTTCGCTTGTTCTCTGTTTTGCAATTGTTCTAACGTTAACAACGAGAGGCCAAGTTGATCTTCTCTTGAAAATGGTTGAGCCATTTGTCGTAACCATCGTTTACAAATCTATAACAAAAAATAAAATTTATCCAAAATTTGAATCATTATAAAAATTGTAATTCTGACTGTTCTCAATTATTACTTGAATCGCCTCTTCGGTAGATAAGTTACAAAGGTTGTCTGTAAGGTATTCTTGAATCCATTTTGGCAGTTTACTTCGTTTATCAATACGAGAAAATCTCTGTAAAAGTGCAATTTGTAAAATTACAATATTGTAAACAATTTTTGCACTAAATGTAAATAAACATAAAGACATTTTCAAACTATTCAATTACCTTATCTGCAAACACCATTATACCGTAATCAGTTTTTCCTCTGATAGCTCGACCTACGCACTGGGCGGCGTGCCTCATTGCGTCGAACGTTAAAAAGTCGTTTTCTTTTATCTAAAAAATAAAGCGCAATATTAATCGATCAAGAAAACAAATTTACATACTAAGGCCAAATAAATTCTGTTATACCGATAACTTAAAAGCTTTTAAAATAGAAAAAAATCCTAAATAAACACCTGGAACTGATCTCTGAGATATTCCAAACGCGCTTTGAGAATCCGCGACTGCGTGTAGACGTAGGGAATACCGAACATAAGTACGGCTCTACCGAGATGATGATCGAAATCGACACCCTCGGACACTTTGCCCCGAGCGACCGATAACAGAACAGCACCTCTGCCGTTGTCGCAGGCACGGTTGTAGTAGTACAGCGCGAGGCTCGTCTCCGCGGCGTCCTGTGTCTCGATGAAGATGAGTTTGTACCTCTGTATTTGATCCAATATCCCTTGATCATACCTGGAAAAGGTGGAGATTGAGTTTAGGTTGAATGTTTTTAGTTGGAATGTAGTGAAGGGTTTACATACCAAGCAGCTACGACGGACTCCATGTATAAGTAAGAAGTGAAGAAGCAGACGATTCCGTCAGGAACATTGGCGGCAAACTCAACCAGCAGTTGCCCGTAATTCCTTATCACCGCGACGTCCTCACGGGTCTCGTATTTCGACGAGATCGCGACTTGGTCGTTGCCCTTTGAAACTATCTAATAACATAAAATCAAATCGAATATTAATATGCAAACTCAAATCAAATTTTACATTTTTAATTTTATACTGCATATAATATACCATAGGAAGAAGACACGGCCTCGCGAGCGTCATCGTGAACGACGACATGATCACCGGGTGAAAGTTCAATATCTTCGGATACATATCCAGAGGTGACAAAGTTCCAGACGTGATAACCACTGTCTGAAATCTATCGAAAATCGGCTTCATCGCTATGGACGAGTCGAGGCAGGAGAAGTAGAGAATAGGATTGTGGACGGTGGGCGCTTTATCATCGAAAGGCTCGATGATGATGGTGAAGCCCTTGGTGTAGGTAGCCACGAGGGTGGCGAGGTGCGTCACGAGGATGAGTGGCGAGAAGTCTGTGAGATCGTTGATCTCCATTGTGCGCAGCAGTGACGCCAGACGCTCAGCACAGAACCGCAGGGGCTTGCGCTCGATGCACACCTTGCTCTGGACGTCGCGCAGGAAGGTTACCGGAGACTCCTGCACCACGTGCTGGATGCGCAGACGCATCTTCAGGTACTCAACGAAGCGCTTCAGGAAGCTGACAAAGTGCTCTGCTTTGCGAATGTTGCCCGGTACTACGTCTGCAGACAAAGGCATTGGATTTTTTATGCTATGTTGATTTTTTGTAATAAAAACGACTTTTTTTGTAATGCAATATTAAGGTACCATCTAAAATCTCAGCTGGTAAAACTGGATTAGCTAAAACTACATCAGTCTCTCTTGCAGCTTGTGCATCTTTCAAACCTTCCACTAATTTATTATATTCGTCTTTTAATTTATTGGCGTCATCCTCTCTCATCCTATAAAATAGAATTACATGAATAATAATCATATTATGTACAATCCAAGGAATTTAACATTTAAACTTACTCAGCAACAGTCTTTTCAAGAAGAGTTAAATTAGCACAACTCTTTTCCATAACTCTTCGATTTAACTTAACACTTAAAGCATCTATACATACATTATCTAAGAGAAAAATAAAAATAAATAAATTTTAAAATCTTTGAAAAAAATAAAATGCTAATATTTATGAAGAGACCTACCAATGTTGTGAGCTTCATCAAAGACCACAACTGAACTTTTAGCTAGTTCTTTTGATACTGCTTCAGCTATTTTTGGATCAAGTAAATAGTGATAACTGTACACAATTATTTGGGCATGCATAATCTAAAACATTAAATCATATTATAATTAAATGTTTATTTCAGTTGTTTAAGAAAAATAAAGATAGCTTACAGTATATCGAGCAAGAAAGTAGGGACACCAATTTCTGTCCTTTCCAAATTGCTTCATATCATCAATTGAATATATACCAGGTGGTATAATCATTTCTCGACCTTCTATATCAAAGGTCTCATAAAAACCACAGACTGGTGTGGAATCATCATAATTATGTCTCTCTCGAACATAAGATGCTGTAAGAGCATGACACCTACTATCTACAATTTTTCCTTCCCTTTCTTTACTGACCTAAGAGAAAATTTATACTTATTTATTTTCATTAAATAAATTAAGTAAAAACCAACAATAAAAAAGGTTTAATTTTCACCTCTGGATGGATACACATATTCTTTCTTGAACTGAGAACCAAACCAATAATATTTGGTACAGTTTTAGTTTCTTTTTCATAATACTCCAATAGTTTCTTTAATTCTTCAATAACTTTTTCTATTTCTGGTACTGTTCGTGAACAGTAGATCAACTTTGTGATCTCAAGAGGATGTTCCAACATGTAAGCCATAATTAGAGATAACAGTGTTACCGTTTTACCCGTACCCGAGGGCATCTCCAAAAGGCAATGGCCCTAAAAAAAAAGTAGTAAATAAGTAATCTGTTTCATATTTGTTTTCAATTAAAATATTGAATATACCTTTGCATCGAGCCCTCGTTTGAGATCCAACATGTATGCATATTGCTCTGGGTAAATATAATCATATGGAAAGTAAACTATTAGACCATCAACACTTATCCTGTATTAAGAAACATATTTATTATTAAATAATTGTCAAATGATTATAAAAAAGATTATTGATAGATTGGCATTGTTTCGTATTTAAAAAACATATAACAAAGTTTATATTTGTATTCTTTTATAAATAAAACTATGGAATTTTACATTTTAGACATTTCAAGTATTTTATTTATAAATATATTCACATTCTTTTGTATGCAAATTATTTATCACGCATTTCAAAATACTCAAAGTAAAATAAATAAAATAAAACCATGAAATCCAGAAACTGCAGAACCAAATAATTCTCAATTTCTAGGGAAAATCAAAGACTTGAACCTAATTCTAATAAATTTTTGTACAAGAAGAAATCAAATAAAATTTGAACAAATATTAACACACTAAAGAACTTGTATAAATGATGTTTTTGTTTGTAAATAAAGCATCGATTAACCTACAAACTCAATCGGACGATATCTAATGAAATTAAGCGACATTCTACAAAGTGAACTCTAATAAAAGTCTACTTACTTCATATTAAAGCATTAGCGCCTGTAAATGTCATTAACCGTGTTTACACGGTGTATTTGCGATAATTAATTGATAGCCGGCAATCACACAACTCTACGGCGTATGCAGTTGTTGCATTTGGCACCTCTCGTCTCTGTCTTTAAAATTGCCCAACAAAAAAAACATGTATTATACCCTATGCAAGACTTCGCGCAATTATACATCGAATGCCGACTTCCGTTGTTTCGATTCCAGCTTTTAAAAATAAAGAAAAATGAAAACAAATGAATCTATAATACAATTAAAACTTTTGTTACAGACCATTACCAGAACAATTCTTTTCAAAATAATTTAGAAAACGAAAATGATTTAATTTTCATTCACATTTCCCACAATTTCAAAAATCAACAAGTTAGCTTCGAGTTCGACTTGAAGGCTGAGATATATCTCGAATCTCGATTCGGCGCCACCGTCAACCGGAACTCAGGATATTTCGAACACGACGCCTTGCTCTTCTCTCACCGCCGACATGGATTTCCACAGCAGCTCAATGCGGCCGCGCACGTGTTTAGCGTGATCGTTTTCCCGTGCACGGCTTTTAGATTTTCACACTTTTGCCAAAGACATCGTAGCGAATAATGGGAAAACCAGGTGAGACACGTTAATTAGTATATTTTTTCATATTTCGTTGTGTTTTTTGCGCAAAAATGCGTGTCGGGGTGTTTCGGAGCGGCGGGCCACGAGTAGGCCACATGCCGCATTGTCCCCTAACCTATATTTTTTCGGTTTTTCATTGATTTTGAGGTGCAATATGTGTTTGATCGCGCGAAATTTCGTGGTTGATTGATCCGGAATTTTGTTTTTCACGTATTGGGGTGAATGTAAACAAACATTTATGTCAATGTTTGGGAAACGTCGATGCGCAGTTTGTCACGTGTGCATCGGCATCTAAATTGAGAAACCGCGTTTTTCGTACAATTTTCACGAATAATGAGTTTTTTCATAAGCAATAATGTTTCTAAAAATTATTTTATCAGCATATTGTTACTTGACGTTTTTATTTTTTAGTAAACAAATGGTGTAAATATTATTGTTTGTCCCTTTGTAGTATTACATTAATAAGGCAAACTATTAGAGCCAAGCTGGTATCATTTATTAGTTTGGTGTCAAAGATTTGCAAAATTAAACTACCACTTGTTTATTTTGTGATTTTGAATGCAAACTTTGCATTAAACAAGGGTAGACAACAATTTATCTACCTTATTTAATTGTATCCTTTCACACATGTTCTTTTTCCTAATGTCTATTATTTATTTACCTTCAGGATTCTCACCTCGTGGTGGCGGCGATGGCGGTGGTTTTAGAGGACGTGGTGGTGGAGGAGGCAGAGGAGGATTTGGTGGTGGCCGTGGAGGAGGTGGTGGCAGAGGAGGATTTGGCGGCGGACGTGGAGGAGGAGGTGGAAGAGGAGGATTTGGCGACCGAGGCCGAGGCACCCCAAGGGGACGTGGAGCTCCCCGTGGAGGAGGTGGTAGAGGAGGAAGAGGCGGTGGTGGTGGCTTCAGAGGTGGCAAAACTGTTGTCATTGAACCACATCGTCACGAGGGAGTGTTCATTGCTAGAGGCAAAGAAGATGCTCTGGTCACTCTTAATTTAGTACCTGGATCTGAAGTTTATGGAGAAAAGAGGATCAGTGTTGATGTAGGTTTTGTTACTGAATATACTGAAATTATTTTTTGTCTGAAAATTGCATACAGTAGAGCTGGCCTGAACAACATATGTTCATTCCAGTGGAACAGCTATGCAAAAGTAATCTGCAGTAGATGTGTGTCTGTAAAACTTATTATTCATGTTTTGCAAATGAAATTTACTGCACACAATTACATGTTATATATAAATATATATTTTTTAAATGTATTTCCTGTTTTTAAAAATGAATTATTTTTGTAGCAAGAGAATGGAGAGAAAATTGAATACAGAGTCTGGAATCCATTCAGGTCGAAACTGGCTGCTGCCATTCTTGGTGGTGTTGACCAAATTTACATGCCCCCTGGAAGCAAAGTCCTATATCTTGGAGCAGCTTCTGGTACCACTGTTTCTCATGTAGCAGATATTGTTGGACCTGTAAGTTTTATTTTCATCTGTAGAAAAATTTTTCAGCAGCCATTAGAGCCAACCTGGTGTACCCTATCAGTTTGGTGTCGAAGGACTGCAAAATTAATGTTGCTAGTCATACTATTTTGCGAGTTTTATTATATTGAAACTTTGTATTTTAATGATTCGCATACACACCTTACATATTGAAAGTCAATTTGAATTCCGACTATATTGAACAAAACTCTAATAAATAATTTTCTTTGTTTGCAGGAGGGTCTTGTATATGCTGTAGAATTCTCACACAGATCAGGTCGTGATCTCATAAACGTCGCCAAAAAACGAACGAATATAATTCCTATTATCGAGGATGCGAGACATCCCCACAAATACAGAATGTTAGTTGGTATGGTAGACACAGTTTTCGCTGACGTTGCTCAGCCAGATCAGGCGAGAATCGTCGCTCTGAACTCACAGTACTTCCTCAAGAATGGAGGTCACTTCGTCATCTCCATTAAGGTGAATAACAAATTGAATTTGTATAAAACATCAAATATGCATACAGTAGAGCTGACTTGAGCCAAATATGTTCATTCCAGTGGAACGGATATGCAAAATGATAGTTCGCAATAGAAATATTACTGCAGAATTTTCCATATTTTGCATGGCAGATCTGTTGCGTACACTCATTTCATCTTATACAACTTTTATAATTCTAAAAATTCTGTAAAAAAGAAAAATTAACTCTCAACTTTTCGTATTTCAGGCAAGTTGCATAGACTCGACAGCGCAGCCGGAGGCCGTCTTCGCCGCCGAGGTGAAGAAGCTGGTAGCCGACAAGCTGAAACCCCAAGAACAGATCACGCTTGAGCCTTATGAGAGGGACCACGCGGTCGTCGTGGGCTCCTTTAGGCCGCCAGCCAAGAAGGCCGCGTAACGCATGTGATCATTCTTTAATCTTAATCGACCGTATATTTTTTTTATAAGAAAAATAAAAAGAACTCAAAAACCAATGGAGGTGAAGAAATCGCTTAGTTCTTTCGTTATAGCGCAACGAAAGAAATAATCGAGAGAAACGGACATTTTTATGCATCGTGCATTCAATCCTCTTTATTATTCGCATTTTTACGTCGTTGGGAAATGAAGAGCCAACGGTGTATCTATGTTTTCTCTTTTTTTTTTTTAGTAGATTTTGTAAGAAAGAAGAATAAGAAAAAAAGCATACAGTTTGTAAGAATAGAGAGATGCAGTAGTAGTCCAGCCTTATTTTTTACGAAAGCAAAGTCTATTCCATGAATAAACTACTGTGTACATGTATCTAATTTTTATAAATATCAGACATATACGATTTGTTATGTTGTTCGAACGTAATCTAAGTATTCACGTGAGCGAACGGCGTGGAGCTGTATTACACAAATTGGCGTTCCGCGGAGGCGAACGCGTTTTTGGTTATTCGCTCTAGCGCGCTATCGTGCTCAACGTAAGTCGCCCTTTCGCATTAAGGTTTCATTTATAAATAAAAAAAATTCTTATATTTCATGAAATAAAAATGCTAGATGAAAGTATTTTTCGTCAAAAACTATAATCCACCTGCGTACGATTTTTATTTGAACAAGAAGATACAAAACAATCGCCTAAATCCCCCTCCCCCTCTTTCAGCCGATTTCACTTTACTCGCGAACATGTTGACAGTTGCATTGGAAATAACGAAAATGGACGCAGACATTTCTCAAAATTATTAAGTAAATCGCATCAATAAATTCATCTCCGAACTAACATGTACCCGAAAACCTTTTGAAAACACTTCAGGAAACTCATATTAATTTAAGCAATACGAAACAACAATGAGCGATAGTATCGAAGCAACTGAAAAAGGTTAAAATTTTCGTATAACCATCTAAACTTTAGTAAATATAAATATATATACTTTACTCTCACTTCTACCTTAAATAGCCAGTGCAACCAACATGTCCATTCACTCGAGAGCGAGCACATCGAGTGAGTTGTCGAGCCAGGTCGTACGGGAACGACGCAAGCTCACTAAAAAGAAACTATCCCGGTAACACCAACATTAAAAATTTTTTTTTCAATAAGTATAACAAAAGTGCTATTGCTTATTCAGATCGACGGCTAGGAAACGATTAGGCGGAGGCGCGGACCCCGAGCCGTCGGTAGCAGAGGAAGAAGTAGTGGTGCACGAAGAGCAGCATGATGCCGGTGGCGAGCAGAACGTGGTCGCCACTCCGCGAACCTCTGGAGAGTGTCCGGTCGAGGGTGCCAGGCAACCTCTGCCTTCGACCGGGTACAGTAAACTTGCTGATTTTTAGTTTTTAAATTACCGTTGGAAGTTTATTTATTTTCATTGAAGAGGTGTTTAGATTTTTAAGTAGGAGTAAATTTCGTACGACTTTAGTCATTTTGATATAAGTAAATTTGTCTACTCCAATAAATTTAAAATACTAACTATTTAGAAGAAAGTTTTTTATTTATATCATAAAAATGTTCTGCATAATCAACAATTTTAAAAACCGTTCAGAAAAATAAATCCAAATCTTCCATTTACATTTCACATCAATTCTTTCACTTGGAATACAAATTTCTTTACTATAATCACAGAAAAATGTTCTGTAATCGTAACAATTTAAAAATCCGCCGAGCAAAATAAACCAGAATTTTACAGTTATATTTTAAACCTCGTTTCAATTTTCTTTTTAAATCTCAAAAAAATCCGTCCATTTCAAAATCAAATTCAATGAATCTCTTTTGCCTCTCATCCATTCCTATTACAGTGACGCCCGAGTAGACGAGATGCTGGACTGTGCGCTGCAGAACCTCGAGGAGGCGGGCAAGGCGCTGGCGAGCCTCGGCGAGAACCTTGAGCACGAGCTGAAGGTGCGACCCTCGGCCGCTAACGTCCGGCCGGAGCTAGCCGTGAACCGCGGCCTCAGCACTGTGCGCGCGCATCCGTTGTGCTGTCCAGGTCGGACTGGACGGCGCGCGCGCGCTGCGTGCAGATACGACGGATAATAGGAGACCGTTTAGGTAAGGGGTCCAATTGCTGCTGGAGCGCGCTGGAAATTTAAGATCCAATTACTGAGTCTTCGAAGTATTGTTTTTTTGTTAAAAATCAATGATTATACTTAGTTGTTGGAAAGGTTCGCACATAGTTGTTGGACAGATGAGTAATTGGATGTTTTTAATGGAACACGTTAATGTTTAAAGTAAATTTCTGTGTGTATTTTTTAATTCGAAATAGTGAAATTGTCAGTAATTGGACCTCTTACAGAATGATGGATATGAGATTATTTTTTTAACTGTTTTTTTGTCGCATACCTAATGAATTTTTTGTTGTACATAGTTGTACACAGATTCGAGTTAACTTTTAGAGTACAGTTTACTTTTAGTACTACTGTAATATAAGAAATTATGTGGTCAACAAATTTTTTCTTCTCTTTTATGAAGATATAGTACTAAATAATTCTTTACAAGAGAACGCAACAATTTCCCAATAAAATTAATCTCATCTCGATCAATATACACTTTTCCCATCACATCCCCGAAAACCCTATAATCGACGATCGACGAACCCTTTTCTTCGTCACAGCTGTTTCTGATCGAGCTTATGGGGAGGACGCGTAAGTGGACGGCCCACGTGGAGAGCAAGATCGAGTGGACGCGCCGGGACATCCTGGAGTTGCACAAAGAGCTGTCGTCGCGAATCAGCGCCCTGGAGGAGAGTCGCCGGGAATCGAACGAGCTGAAGGCGCAACTCGTCGAAAGCGAGGCCACCAAGACCGTCATGAAGAAGTCGCTGCAGGAAACTCTGGTGAGGATAAAAATTCTTTCCGATATGAGACGCGCTGTTTGGTTTAAGTCTTAAAGTATACCTTTAGGTCGCGAAAATTCAAGGTTTCTAAAAATTGTTATAATCTTTTGCAAACTTTGGAAGCTCACAAGATAAATGTATATTGCTTAAAAAAAGTAGTATTAGTAAATTCAGATGCAGTCTATAAAGTCAATCTATCCTATATTTATTTAATTTATATCTACGCTAAAAAACTTATTTTCCTTAGTCGAACGGAGCACGAGCTGACGCGGCAGCAGCAGCAGCAGCAGACGGGGGGCACACACTAGCCGTGGGGGCTAGTGTGCACGGCACGGCGGTCCCGTCGCAGGTGCGAAGCGCGCAGCTCGGTGCAGGATCGTGCGGACCCACCACCTCGCCGTCCTGTACTCAGAGCCGGGTTGAGCTGACGCGCGACAACGGGCACGGCGACCTGGCGGCGTATCGCGCTGAAGACGAGCGGCTGCGGACGTGTTGCGCTGAAGTGAGTTGATCATGTGGGATTAAAAAAATGTCTCAAATGTATGGGGTTTTTTTTTTATTGGTAACGTTCTGTATGCCTTGGAGTTTAGTCAGGTTTGGATTTAAGTTTTTATATAGAATTTTTTCTTTGCAAATGGATAATTTAAGTTATCTGATCTGAAAAACATTTGCAAGGTTCGCTTTTTAAGCTTTTACAGAGTACGCCCATCAAGTGGTTGCTGAATAGTTCCATTATGTAGAAGATCGAATAAATTTCATCTAAAGAAATTTTTAGATGAAATATATTGAAACGCGATTCTTCGATAAATGATTGATTTCGCTATAAATATACGACGTATAGAATGATTATTAATTTATTATAATGGCATTAATTTGATATACTTCTCTTTTTGCGCAAAATTGAAAAACTATACTAACATTATGCTTCCCTAAATTGAAAATGCTGCCTGAATTCTAGCCGAATTCAACTCTTTCAAACATAATCTAGCTGGAACCACGTTGCGGTTCCCATAATTCCGTTTCACAAATTACTTCGCACAACACCTACACATAACTCTCTTGAATCCCTATACAAACGTAACGAATAATTTAACATCCCTTTATAAAACGACTCCAGCTGGAGAACGAGATAATAGAGCTGCGCAAGGAGAACGAGCGCATCGTGAAGGAGCGGGCCGAGTACGAGAACGCGATCCAGCGCGCCCTCCTCAAGGGCGTCTCGTCCCTCAATGTCGAGGCGCTCAAGGTCCTACGATGCACGCCTGTGCCCGCCTGTTGTCCACCCTCCACCACCATGTAAGATCCTATATACATTCCCTACCGAATCCCAAATCCCTAACCCTAACATATTACTTATACTTCATCAGCGAGCCGTGTGGTATCGAGAAACCATCGCCACGGGATTGCCCCTCGCGCACGCCAAGCAGTAGCAGCAATAATGCGCCATGTCCTGGACGAGCTAGGTCATCGCGAGACGAACACAAGCGCAAAAGCTGTCCCAGCGCTGGGAAAAAGCAGAGAAAGTCGCGTGGCTGCGATAACAATATGCTGCTGTTGCTGAATTCGAAGGACGCTGAGAACTTTGGCATTCAGTCCGGGCCCTGTGGTGTGTATAATGTAGTAGTTGGATGAAATAGATTTTTAATTTATGGTAAAGTTCTCAAAAAGAATGTTGAATATAATGGAATATTCGACGTTAAAATATCTGTGTAGTTCGGGTGATGATTTAAATGATATTATATGATGTGAGATTTCAAACAGAATCGTGGCGAATTTTACTTTTAAACTATTTTCACTCTTGTTTGATTACTTCACTTTTTTTTAATACTGAAATCGTTTGTTTTACATATTAATTCAAAATTTTCCTCGTCAAGCCCATATGATTTTGCACTTTTATAAAACGAATTTTACTTATTTTTGAATTTTGCCGAATTGCAAACTATAAACTGAAAAATAAATGTCAATCATTTGCAGAGAACTATTCCAAGAAGAGCGCAGCCTGTAGCGGCGGTCCATGTGGTCCCAGTAGTAAGTACGGCAGGTCAAGCCAAAACATCTGCTGAACAACTCTGCTCTCCCCAAAAAACAGAAACTCATCATGCAACTGTCCGCACATCAGCCTCCGTCCACCAGCGAAATTCCCCCTATAAGTGAGATTTTCAACGAAGAAACAGAAATATGGGTATATAAAGACAAATAAAAACACTAGAACACGTTAACGATTTTTTTTTCTCAAAATATAATAAAACTTTATATAATATATCAGAAAAATATTTTTAACATTGGAATGTGTATTTCTTTTTCGCACTCTTACTGTTCTATCTAGCGCAACGCGCGTTATAATGTCCCTACTATGGAAAGGTTGCAGCATCAACTCGCACTCTCCTCTCTCTCGCCTTCATTCTCTCTCGTCGCGTGGTCTAGTAAAATGTTAAAAATATAAGGACAGAAGAGTGGAAGTATAGTGGCAGGAGCGCGTGTGTGATAATATAATAACTAATAATTAATAATAATTGTGGCTACGAAGACTTATTCGCTCGCCCGCCGTTTAGTAGGGGGCGAGCGTCAACAAAATACTAAGGGGGGAGAAAAAAAAGAAAACAATGTCTACTACTGAACAAGTAAAATACATGGTGTGTAGAGTAATAGTACTAATAATAATAATAATAATAATAATTATAATAATAAGGGTTGCCTTTTTAACGCACTATATTTACAAATAAAACGTTAGACAGCGTAAGTCGACGTCCTTATTAGAATTGGAGACTATACGTTATTGGAATATAATTCGTTGGACATAGCAGTGATAAGCGGAGTAAAGTGTTATAACATAACCCATTATCTAAAGAAAAAAAAATTAAGAAATGCTTGTTGTTTTTTTTTTGTCGGATTTTCTAATGCTGGTGGTTCGTTCATCTATATGATAACTGGATAAAAAAAAATATATATTTCTCGGTTGTTGGTTCAAAAAAACTTTGTCGTAAAATATAATCGTTTTCCTCTCGATATAACAATAATAAAATTTTCAATCTCTTGTACACAAACATCGATATTATACGTATCGTTAAGTATCTGCCTTGAAAACCTTTCAAATTTACTTTCAATCAGTTACACGCGGTAAATTCGTCTAATAAAAACTAACAATTTTCTGAATTTCAGCGACAATCCGAAAGTTTGATTGTCCAAACTCAAAAAACTTAATTGTCAAATCTTCAGTGTCGACCGTTCGTAAAATTTCCGAAAATACATGCCTCTCTATAACGAATAATAAAACTCTCCACGACACTTTGAAATTCTCGTTGCTGGCGTATTGGTATCTCTGGTTTGAAGGTAGACATTCTAATGTTCGATTTATAGATGAAGGTCAAACTTTTGTCTCTGGTATAGATTATCAACTAAGCATAAACGAAATATGAATAAGAAAAGAAAAGAAGAAGTTATTTTAATATTGTTGTAGTAATAAAACACTGGCCAACAGTCTTACAATTTTTACTTCATCTGTACAACAAAAGTACGAGAAAAATCGTTTCTCCAGTACTACATAAAACCCACCGGAGATACCAATACCGCCAAAAAAACACTGGACTACATCTCGGGCATCTTCTCGCCCATCCTCCTCCTCCTCCTCCCTTTCTCAACACACATTTGGACCGCAAATAAAATCGCACGTGCATATACCTATACTCCGATAGGCACGCGCGACCCTTGGCACAAGGCACAGTAAGTGGCTGAATTACTGCGCGTTTCGCCGCCGCGTCTGTTTTTTTTTCTTCTTTTCCCTTCTATATATTTCTTTTTTCGTTTGCTCTCCTACATCGTCGTTGCGCAACAGCCGTATATAACTTTTTATTCAACCGCGCGCGCGTAAACGCGGCCTTCTGTCTTTCTTTTCGATTTGAAAGTTTAACATATTTATACTTAATCCGATTGAGTGTTTGTGCAATGATAGAAGGCCGCTTCTCTCTCTCTTTCCTCTCAAACGTCCCGAAAAGCCTTCGCTCTCGCGCGCTTTTCTTCTTTTCGGTTTTTTACACGTGAAAGAGAGAAAAACGAGTTATTCGCGCGCGCACGTTTTCTTCTTTCTTTCCCTACTCCCTTTTTTCGGATCTTTCGTCATGTTTGCGTCTATATATATATTACGGATACAATGTACACACGAATTAAATTTTTTTTTTCACAAATCACATAATGGGGATTCTATGCGCTTCTCGCTATAGGTATACACAACAGCACACGTGTGCATTAGCGTTTTGTTTTTGTTTCTGGAAGCCATGCTGCTCACACAAATATACAATTTATATGGAATTTTTCATCGAGGAACTCGTCGGAAATCATCACCGGGACATCGACCCCCGCGCGCGTCTCTCGCGGTTATAATATATTGTCGTCGGGTGTTTATATGTGCGCGCAGACGGCGACGATGACGAAACACGTCGCTATATTATGGATTATCCGCGCGAGTCATCGACACGCGTCTGCTGCACGTGACGTAACGACGAATTTTCATCGGTCTATAGAAGCTGGAGCCGACGAATGGCGTAAATAAACCGCGATTATGTGTGCGTATTCGAGTTTTAAGTATATATTAAATGCTCTTCTGTCAAAATATTTTATTATTATTGTTATTATGCAATAGCAAGAAAAAATAAAGATTCCACCTGGTTTTAGGAACCAGCCGAACAATCGACAGAGTTAAAGACATCGCAAAACAGTCGTTCAATCGTCTGCCTTTAATTAACGAATGCACGCACACATGTGTTTAATTTATCCACTCGCCTGCTCCCCATCCACCACGGAATCAAGTACCAAAAACATCGCGGCACAAACACGTCGTCAATCCTATCGCTCGTTATAGAAAAAATCCTCACAATACAGTTGCGCGAAAATTCGCGTTACACATTCGTTGGAGTGATTGCAGTTGTGCGGTCGCGGGCCGCGTATGGCTGTCGCCGCCCACGACGAAAGTAGTCGTATACAATTTTTACATATACGTATATATAACAATTATCTTCTCTTCCTTCTTTCTTTCTCACCTCTCCTCACCCGTCATTATTTATAAAAATATTAACGCATCGCAATCCACAGCTATATACAGCGTGTATGTGACACACGCCTATATACGTATTTTCGATCTACAAGTGTGCATTCTTTTTAAGATTATGATAGTCTCGCGTCGTCTGCGTCGTCGTCGTGTCCTCGGGCGGCACTCATTTCGCGAAACCAACAAAAGCTTCAATTCCTCCTTACTACCCTCGCAACAACAAAAAAGACGTTAAAGAAAAAATTCCGTGCCGCCGCCGTTGAGTGCATAACAATAATTTCACGCCGCCCTATATGTCATGGTATACGCACAGTAAAACACAAGTATAATTCGCCAACTCAATCGCGGGAGTGACGCAATAAAAGGG
>JAPYZO010001220.1:0-19712 GCA_030522905.1 Torymus flavipes | reverse complement strand
TCGCCCTATATCTTACAGGAAGTCACGCGAAGCTCCTCGCGCCGCGCCCGGATCTTCGATGTTGTACGGTGAGAGGGGATTTCTTACCGGCTGCTGCTTGTTGTGTTTCGTTGGTAATTGCCCGGTTCCGGTTGGTGTGCCGGCGACGGCGGTTTTTCTTCGAGTTTAATGGGTGCTCATTGATTTTCGAGTGGAGTGGGTGCTGCGGGCTGGGTTGACGTAGGAATAAGGTTAATCGTGTAAAATGTTTTCTCGACAGGAGTATAGATCGTATCGAGCGAAGGGGGCACGCGCGTGGTCGTGATAATTATGCAATACGTCATAATTTAGGTGTCTCATTATGTATGCGCGCTTGATAATTGGTGGAATTATGGAAAAAGTGACGTTTTGCAAGGTGGTCCAGTGAGCAAGGTATATACCTAATAACAAGGTATGCTTTGATATTTGAATGTGATTGCAAAAGTTGAGAGAGTTTGAGAAACCGCGTATGTCCTTCGAAAATATTTCAGAAAAGCTCTAACGGATGTTTAATTCGTATTTAACAGTATATCGTATATAAATTTTACCCTCAAAAGAAGCTTTCGCACGTTATTAAATTAACAGCCTCAGCGTAAACAAGCCCTGCTCCACCCATCTCAAACCTCGGCAGGAAAAAAGGCGAGCACCACAGTAGCTCCCGCATCTAATTCGCCACCTCAATTACCCCGTAATCAATAAACCACCGAAGCGGCGCGCAATCCTCTAAAACGGGTTACCTCATTATATTATAAACCTCCTGCAGCGCAACCAACCCTTCATCCCTCACCCCCGCAAAAAAAACCACTCACCTCGCCGCAAAATAACAGCGGCAACAGCCGCCATCCCGAAGACCTCGCTGGTATATATATATAATTCGTTAAAAAGTCAGGAGCGAGGTAAACTTGCCGCAACACTTGAGCACGTCCCGCGGTATATACACGCACGCTTCTTCCTTCCGCAGCTCGCGCATAATACAAGATATATACTCGCGAGCGCGCGAGAGGCAATTCCGTCGTCGCGATTCCCTTCCGCTCGCGCGCGGCTTAGCCTCCTCCACCTCGCTCGCGCATACCTACCTCCATTTTGTTAATTAAAGTAATTACTCTTCGTAGGCGAAAGTGCCAACCTTATTCTAATTGACGTAAAGCTCGGCAGCGGCGGCGCCGGCGGTGCTGGAGTAAAGAAGGAGAGGGAGCGCGGAGTTCGAAGGGGATCCCCCTCCCCCCCTCCCTCAAGCCGATGGCTCTCGGCCGGGGTATAATCAGTTGCCACCGCACTGGATTATGGGAAGAGCGCGAGAGCGCGCGACGTTCCGGGTCCTAACCCCGTCGGGACGCGCGGGAGGGTCGAGTTTTCCCGCGAGCAGCGCAAGCGCTCTTCTTATGAGCAGAGCAGCCCTTTCTACCGAGAGAGAGAGTTCGACGGTCCGACGCCGCCGCGTCAAATTTGCCGCGCATTCAGCGAGCTGATTCGACGTAATTTCAGGCGCGAGGGCGGCCGAGCTTTCAAAACGTTTTGACGCCGGCTGCGAGTGTAAGGATGGGTGATGGGAGGAGGGTAGGGTATGGGGCTGCTGATGTGGGTATCCAGAATGTTTGATTTTGTTTGTTCGTGATTTTAGGTTAAAAATAATCGTTCGGACCGAATTGATTGATATGGGAAAACATTTGTCAATTTATACAACGAATATAACTATTGTTTTTCAGTATGTTTTCAAATACTTCTTTGAAGTATATACATTCCGCTAATATAATAGACTTAGAACGCAGTTTATTTCGGTAATAATCCCGTTCATAACCAAGAAACCTCAATCTCAAGTAGTAACATTCTTCTATGGTCAGCCCTCCCATCCTCTTACCTCAGTGCACAAAGAAGCCGCCGACCTCCGCCCAGATCAAGGAGCCTCATCCTCCCATCCCGACCGAATCCCGTACTATATAGCCCCATCGAAGAATCGATCGCTCCCTCTTTCTCCTCTCTTCAACCTCTTCTCCTTCTTCTACTCCGCCCCCTGCGTCCTTTCCGTGGGAACCTCGAGCGCGGAGAGTCGATAGCGATACTTCAGCGTTATTAATGACCCGGCCCGATATTACCGACGGTGGGGGTGAAACTTTTGCGCCCGCTTACTGTTTCTTTTTCGTGGGTATGTCTATATACGTCGCCGGCTTTTGAAAATGAAAGGAGCGAGTGTAAATCAACGTAATTATCGCCATTCGTTTGGGGAGAGAGAGAGGGAGAAGGATGTATCGGTGTGCGTATGTATCGACGGTATGAAATTAAAGCCGCGATTACGGATTAATGTGCGGCCGCGTTTGATGAAGTGGCCGATAAAGCGGCGAGGGCGAGTGGCAATGATGCGTTTAACGGGGTATTAATTTGACTTGTTTGTGAGGAGGGGATTGGTCAGCTCGTGGATCGGATGTATTATTGAGAAAGTATACTGAGACGCATTGAATCTTTAAGATGAATTAATTGCCTTGTTCGGTTGTAAATCTAAATTAATTACAGTTTTCTATCAATATTGACAGCGTTAGATAATAAATAACAAACTAAGGATATTTTATTTTCAAAAATTTAATTTCGTTAAAAATCAAGTCAACAAGAACGAACCTCCCCTCCAACGATTCCCGTAACTTGAAACTACGCTAAAACACAGAAACTGAAATGAACTTCAGGAAGAAACACGAGTCCGGCAACTCTCTGTAACCTCCTCTCGTCCCAAAAATTCGCAATCAGACTTTTCTTCATAAGCACAAATGACAGAGAGCAGAGTAAACGCGACGAGAAAAGAGAGCGACATGGAACTGCACCCATGCCAACCACAACCAGAAAAAAAGGAAGTCCGCCAGGCACTCGTCCACGCATCGTAGTAAAACGGGGAAAAAACACGAGTCCGCGTACTCTCGCATGGCTACACACATAAGCACATCTTCGCTCGGCCGCTTGCTCTGTCTCTCTCTCTCTCTCTCTATCGCGTTCCTCTTTCTTCTCCTGCGCGCACGCGAAAACGGAGTCGCTTTGGTACGCAGCGCGCGTGATTGCACTCAAGCAGCGGCTCCCGGCAATATCGCGGCCACTCAAGGGCCATCGAGCTCTCGTGGCTTTCTCATAGCCCGGGTATATCCTGGCAAGAACCCCGGCCACGTATCTCTCGCTCCTTCCTCTCGCTCTCCCTCTCCTGCTTCCTTTCGGCTATCTCGCTCCGTTCCCTTTCCGGGCGGGCTGCCGCTAGCCCTGGCCTCGAGTGCACTTCCGACGTTTTTCATATGTTCCGTTAAATCAGGAAATGCAATCAAACTTTGCCAGAGTGAGAGAGAGAGAGAGCTTGGATGGAATATATATGTGTGGGTGTGTGTAAGCGTGGGAGGTAGGGAGGGTCTCCGACTTTTCGAGGCGCGCGCACTTGAGGGGACGACCGACGTCGCCTTTCATATTTTTTGTCTTTAGGTAGAGGGTCGGGTGGGGGTGAACGTTTTTTGCCGGACGCGCGTGGTTGGAAGTTCAAAGGTAGTGGAGTTTTTGAGCTTTTGCAGGCCGCGCGTGCTCGGCCTCTGACGCTGGTCGAGGATTAATTAATTCGGTTAATAAGAACTTAATTGAATGTGATTTTTGCGGTATGAGAGATGGGGTGTGTATGTGTGTGTGGATTGGCAAGAGCGGAAGGAAGAGGGAAAGGTGGATATTGGCTCTGGGATTTTGATTTTCTACGTGGACTTTTTCTGGTTTTTTGATGTAGTGAAGTTTATGAAGAGCCGTGATATGGTTCACATGCATATATTGCTACACGTAAATTATTAGTACTGTTGAAATTTATAAAATGACGTGCGCGAAACAAGTATATTAATTTTCAAAAGCGAGTGATTGCATTCGAAGTTCTTGATTTTCAAGTAAATGTATACGCAAATTTACTTTTTTCACGCCACATTATAAACCCAATAGTAAAATCCTGTAAGAAAATTTTAAACAGAAAGAGCAATAAATTCTCAATATATTTCTGTAAAAAAGATACTAATGAATTTTAAAATACGTCCTTCCACCGTAAATATAGACATCGAAACGATGACTTTTGACCCCTCAATATTCATCCCCATCACGTTCTAATCCATCGCGAGGTCCCTCCTCGACCCTAACCCCGCACGCTCGGCCACCCGAGCCTTAAAAAGCCGCTCAGCAAACAAACCCACCCCCCTGCCGGCGACATATTGACACACGCGAGGCCTCACGCGATAGCCTCGGGGGCCGCAAAGAATCCTCTCTCACTCTACGACGCGCGCAATAAATCACTTTAGCACCAGGGCGACGACGACTGATTGATGATGTGTATGTATGTTGTCGATGGTGCAGTATGAATATGAGGAGGCAATCGTTCGGCCCCGCGTTGCCGGCGGCCGGCGCGGCTGGTGCGCCCCCACCGTCACCGCTACCACCATCTCCTCTTCCTCCCCGGCCCACCCCCCGCGGTCGCGACGGCAAGGAGCTGATACAGTGTCCCACGTCCTCCTGCGATGGCATGGGTCATGTCTCGGGGAACTACGCTACCCACAGAAGGCAAGGCAGCTAATTCACTCACTCTTTCTCTCTCTCTCTCTCTATCTATTTACTCGCCAAAAACCATCTTTCTATCTCACTTTAATATATACGTGTATACGTGATGACTTTGTTCGTTTTATTTTTGTGTTTCTTTCCTCCTCTTTCTTCTTCGTTTTTCGGTATATATACATACTGCTGTTATAGTCCTTCTGTTATCCGTCCTCTCTTTATTTCATGACACGCACGATCGCCCCTCGACTCTCTTTCTCTCGCTCTTTCTCTATCACGCACTCCTCCCCTCATACACACACGTCATACGATCACGAGAACATTGAAACAGGTGGACACGCCGGACAAAGGAATTTTCCGAGGGTTGATTTTTGTTTCGCCGGGCGACGTTTGATGAGATTAAGTGGTCATCGATTTGATTTTTATTTGATTTTAGTGACTTTAGGAATTATTCGTTTTATTTTAGATATTCCGACAGTGTTTCTTTATTTGTTAGCCTTTTGTATCGATTTTCTCAGTATTTATTCTTGTTTTTAGTTTTCTGATCATACATACACAAATACAAGTACACGTACAAATACAATAATGTCAGTAAAATTGCATTAGACAATTAAATTAAAAATGTTCTTATTGTTCTTTCGTTTTATGTATCTAATTATTATAATTATTATTATTATTACAAGAAACGTAACACTTTTATTTTTATTTGTTTACGTATTTACTATGAATTGCAATTATATACTTGTATCAAATGTGTAGATGAGTTTTCGTGTTGAATGCCACCTCACTCCAATAATCTAGACCCGACCCCTACGAAAAGGGATGGCAAAATCGAAAGGAAACATTTATGCGCCTCATTTAGAATATGAAATGTCCTATGTAGGCATTGCTTGCGTATCATTATATATGCCAGCCTCGAGTGGGCAGTTCTGTAGCGAACTAAGTCAATGACCATGTCATTGCGAGAATCGTTTAAATAAGCGACGATCAAAATTTTTCACTGGCAGATTTTAGTCATAAAAATGTTGAATTTACAAAGATAAATAATAAACTATAGACATAAACAGTTAATCAACATTTCAATATATTCAATTTGTAAGAATAGTGCATGCCTAAATTCGTTTTACAACCTGAGATATTACGAGCAGAGAACGTTTTTATGACTCAAGTCTTGTAATTGGTAAAGAAAAAGAAGCAAAGCAAAAATGCTAAAAATATATAAACAATTGGCAATTGGCAAGTTTCACTGGGGTCAGGTATGAGTGTGTTCCCCGCTCTCCCTTCAGTGTTCTTAGATTAAGATTGAAGTTCTTCTTCTTTGTTCTTTAAAGAAAACTGCTAGTCCAAAACCTTGACAAAAGTACTCAATCTTACGAGCGACACCTCATGAGTGATCCGAATGGAACACGGCGTTGCCATTTGCATGTATATATATTTACATTTTCTGTATGTATCCACACCGATCTCGGACGCGTGATTCCACAAGACAATCTCCACCTTCCAGCTAAGCCGATGACGTGGGAATTTTCATCAGTCCTTGCTCGTTCGCAAAGATAAGGTGCGCTTCGAGAGTGCAAAATTGAACAATTCGAAAAATATCTAAATAAGATGTTCGTTATTTATAAGTATGTATGTAGGTCTACACGCCTTGAATCATGACGTCCTCTGGCAACGTCGCGTAAAATGCATGCGATGTATTAATTATGCCATTTCTGGACGTTTATGAGGTGTGCTCGAAGCCATGGCGATATATATACGCTGCCAATCGCGGACACTTGTACCTAAAGTCTTTTAATTGAATATTCGAGAAAACCGCATAACCACAGAAAAGTAAAGCACATTAAACAAGGTCAGCAGCGTAGATATAGACCACGGCCTTTATTGACGCGCAGCGCACTATGACGAGACTGACCCTAAACCGGCGGCCTCGCCTCTGTCTCTCTCTCTCTCTTTTACAGTCTTTCCGGCTGCCCACGAGCCGATCGCTCGCAGATCCAGGCGCACTCGCAGGAGCTCAAGTGTCCAACGCCAGGCTGCGACGGGAGCGGCCACGTCACGGGAAATTACTCGTCCCACAGGAGCCTCTCGGGCTGCCCGCGGGCCAACAAGCCGAAGAGCAAGCCTCGCGACGGCCAGGACTCCGAACCCCTCAGGTCAGTATTCATACTCTAGCGCGCCGATAAAATTCCCGCGTATACGAGCGGTTATAAAGTTTTAGGGGGATAAAAGGGTTATATGTACGCGTGCGGAGCGCGAGCGTTGGTAACAATGCCGATTCCTTTTATCGGTCGTAGCAGTCGCAAGCGAAGGGCGTTTGTAACGCGGGAACTTTGACACTTGCGGAAGTGGCGCGCGCGAGCGCAGTTTATGCCGCCGTGATGGTTTGATGGAGCGCGTTATTGTCCGAGCGGGGAGGTATATGGCGGTTTGGAATTTTCAAGAATTACGGGCCGGATGGGCAGTGTTGTTAATTATTGTATAGCTTGCGATAGGGATGACGGAAGTCGTGCAAAGGTATTTTGGTCCTGTATGATTAAGAAACTTTAATTTAAATGATTTTCGTGCCTCATTATTATATTACAGTCAAAAAAACAAAATTACGTCTTCAAATCCGCGATTAAGCAACTGTTTACCAAAAATTTTCCAAACATTTCCGAGACGCACTTCCGTAATCCTAACCAAACCGTCTTAACGCGACCCATCGCAAAACAGCCGTGCAACCCCTGAGCCGCCCCCAACCAAAGGAAAACGCTGCGACAGCTCGAAACTACATCTCTCGTATACCTCGCTTGGTTTCTCGAAATTGATTGAAATCGGTCTACACTCGAGAGACACCGCGCGTCGAGTCGAGTCATCGCTACTATATATAGCGCGGTGCGGGGGCCCCATTACGGGCATGAGCGCCCTCGATTGCTCGCCCCGTGTGTACACATACGGGTGCGCGAAAGGGGTTGCGACGCAAGGAGAATTCCGAGGCGAAGACGCTGACTAATATCTGGCGGTTTCCGCTCGTTTCACGCTCTCTCTGCGCCTCGTCTATCTCTCTCTGTCTCTTCTCTACTTGGGATGTGTGCTGCGGACGCGTGTGTATTCACCGATGCGCTACTACGACGACTTGGGAACAAGTAGATGTCCCATTCCCGGCTGCGATGGATCTGGCCATGCCACCGGCAAGTTTCTCTCGCATCGCAGGTAAAAATCTCGCAGTCCAGGAGTTGTCGTGCGTGTGTCGCTTTTCTTATGGTTTCTTTTGTATATTTTTTTTTTCATAGGTTTTTTTGCGTTGCAGATTTTTTTGGTTTGGCTTGCTGTTCTCCTGAGTTACTAATTTTTCGTTTTCTTTTCAGTTTTGTTATCTAAATGACTAATATGATTTATTTATTTTCTATTGATGTTATTTGAGAGTTTTAGAGGTAAAGAGTGATAAATGACAATATGTATTCAAGGCGCATAATTATCACTCTTTTTTATACGAAATATTTTGACATTTTTTTATCACTTAAGTTAGATTATATTGTATTATTCACCAAGTAGATGGAATTTTGATCGGCATTACAGGCTATCACATGTTTTAACAATTTTTCCATCAAAGTTCCTTGCACTTGAAATTTAATTATAATTCTATGATTTTTGGTTTAAATAATACTGTTTGAACTGGATAATAACAATCACTAACCTTAGTTAGTGATCCTCAATACCTGAAAAATTTACTGTTGAAGTTTGATTTAAAATGCACCTCTTTTAACGTTTTTGAAATTAAAGCTTTTGGTGTACATTCTCCCCAAAAAACATTACTGCGTCAAATTTTTGTCGATTGTATAACCAATGTAATAGATTTTACTACATTCATGCACAACTTTACCCTGTTTCCCATACTTCCAATACTTCATCTCTATCAACTCTGCATAAAATCCAAATTACGACGTCACCTCCATTCAATCCTCGACAAAACCTCGCCATTGTACCCAATCCCCTACGTCCAAAATGACGACCCACATCAATGGAAATAAAGGAAACATTGTCAAAGCAGCCAAAATGTTCCGACCCACGAAAATAAAGGCACGCAATCGGGCGTTGATGATTACAGCGCGTCGGGCTGCCCAATCGCGAATCGCAACAAGATGAGGGTCCTCGAGTCTGGCGGCACGGTCGAGCAGCACAAGGCCGTCGTCGCAGCGGCGACGGCCATGAAGTTCGAGGGCGTCAACTGCCCGACGCCCGGCTGCGACGGCATCGGCCACATCAACGGCTCCTTCTCCACGCACAGATCGCTCTCGGGCTGCCCGATCGCCGGCCACGCGGTCAAGAAGCCCAAGTTCGAGGACATGTCCGCCATGTACAGCAAGGGCATCACAGGTGAGCACACTCGGCTTTCTCGGCTTTCATCTCTTTTCTTTTTACTTTTTTCTTTCCTTTTTTGGAAAATTAATCATTTCTTTTTTTCTTCAATTGATTATCGTTGTTTTTTTGGAAGAGTGAAGGAAGTGTAAGGTCGAATTGGAATACGAGCATGCGTGACTGGCTATCGAAAATATTTGTTCAATTTGATATAGTGGTGTGGAAAAAGTGATCCTTGAATATTATTGTTGAAATACGAGACATTAAACGATTCGTTGATTTATTTATTACTCTACTGTGTAAGGTTAAAAAATAGACTCATTTTCTTTTCCTCATATTGAAAAAAAATATAAATATGATATCGTAAATTTTGAGCTATTAGTTCAGCTATTATTTTCAGTTAAAAAGCATAATAAATCTACTCTATATTCGACTTTACACTTTCTTTATAGTGCCAACGACTTGGTTCATTCTTCAGAAAAAAAAATCATTAAAAAATAATTCTAAATAGTATAAATTATGTAAAAGAATAAAGTCGCTGGCCAATATGCGCTAGAAAGAGACCGATGATCCCACTATAAAAAAGATAATAATAATAATAATAATAATAATCTGAGAATTCCGTTTGTCTCTCCCTTAATCGCCGACGCGTGGTAAAACGCGCTAATTTTTGATAATCATTCGATCACAAGACAAATATAACGTCGAGAATACGTTTTGCAAAAATTATTTTTTGTACCACATATAGTTGACCTCGTATTTGACTTTGTACTCTGCCACGCTCTGCTCTCAACTCTTACGCAATGATGTGCTGTCATACCAATGAGGTTTTCCCTACCCTTATCTCTGTGTTATCCTCCAGACCCTTAAGCTCCTTCATTCACTCATTTTACTACATAACTGTGTAAAAATTAGATTTCACGTCACGAATTTTTTTTGTTATGATTCAGGCACACATTTTTTTTGTTATTTTTTTTTTCTTTTTGTCAAGCCCTTCGTGACTCGTGTCAGAGTTGTACCACATCACGATGGCTTTAGTCATTCCCTTTTTTTGAACCCGATACAACGACACATTGCATGTACATGTAATTATAGCTTTCTTACCTTGTTTTATCAAAGTCAAATATATCTGTTTTACATAATTATAGCTTTCATTTTTTTGCCGTTGCAATTGAAATGATTTTCTTTTTTAACATCGAGAAGAGAAAATGTAATTCTGCAATTTACGAATAATTATGAACATTAATAGAAAAAAAATATACATTTTTTTTTATTAATAAAAGATCATACTGTATTATACGGTGAATAATAAATTGTAGATAGTAATTATGATGATGTCACGAAGGGTTAGTAAATATATATATGATGCATAGATTGTTAGATAAAAGTAAAATATCAAAAGAGAACAAAAATAATGTAAATAGAACACCTGAATTGATAGAAAGATTCGTCTCTTCTACTTAGCTTTCCATTTACTTTCTAACAATTCCCTGAAGAATATAGCTAAACCTTCTTCATTTTTTATTTAATTTATAAACATGAAATAAACTAAGCTACCTAAACTGACTAAAACTAATGAAATGTGGATCAGCGCCATAATGATGAAAAATAATCTATTCTGGTTTATTCTGGGATCACAATCAGCTCCTTTCCTGTCATTGAGCTTTGAGGAGAACATTTACTTTTGAAGGTAAGGGACTGACGTACTCGCCACTTGTTTTCTATGTGTTTCTTTTTCGGTGTTACATACAAGAATCCTTATTACACACATAACACACACAGTAATATCTCTCTTCAAACTTGAAAGAAGATGCTTGAGTGTTGGCACGCGACACGTTTTCTCTATATCTCTTTTTATTTTCTTTTATCATTTACTACTTTTTTTTTTTATTTCTAACGAATACACAGTTGAAAGCAAAAGCTTCTTGTCTCTCATAACTAATTGTCTCATTTCAGACGAGCGACTTCGCAAAATTTTAGCTCTTTCTTTTTGCTCTATAATACGCAGCGAGTTATATATCTCGTTAACGTCAAAAGTCATGACTAAAGATCAGCGTATGCGCTTTCCGCAAAGTAGCTGCTGATGGTCGAGCTTTTCAATATAAGAGACACACGCGAGACAGCTATTGTACGTACGCTCGCGCGCTGCTGGATTATTTTCAACTGTGTACACACTTAAGCGTGGACGCGTGGTATATAGAAAAGAAGCCAACACTCCGGTGTCACCCTTCATTCTCGAACTGTCTGGTATGATGGCACTTCACGCTGTTTTCCCTTCTATTCCCCTGACAATTGACTCGTCGAGTGCCTCGCGGCGTCTTTCTGCACCACTGCTCTCTCTTTCTTTTTTCTCTTTCACTCTTTCTTTCTATCTCTCTCACTCTCTTTTCATTTCAAAATGCCGCGCAATATTCCACAGGTTGCACCGAAAGACGCCGCCTGCGCGCTTAAAAGGCTAAGCGACGGAGGATTATAAAGTGAAATGAAAGGTCGACAATTATTTTCTTATCGGAGCTGGCGGCGCGCGCTAATCGACGCGTTTATACGCGTATATACACGCGCGGCAATTACAACGCAAGCGCGGCGCGTGTGTGTGATAATGGCACAAGAAAGGCTATGTGTGTGTGTGTGGGTTGGTGCGTTTGATGCGTGGGCAAGAGAGTTGATGGGTGTATGTATGTGTTGAAAAGGCTTATGGCACGACACTCTCTCGAGTCACCATGAATAATACACACACAGGCGAGTGTGATAACGAGGAGATAATGACAGGCCATAAAAAGGGAGCGAACGAGAATTCATGGGACGCGCTGCAGGTGTATGTATATACGCAGCTTCGGCTCGCGCACGGCAACGCGATGTTTATCGAATCACACGGCGCGCAATCACGTGTTGCTTCTGTTTGAGCGTTCAAACGCTTCGGTGCTTTTGAATCACTTGTTTGTTTCGTGTAAACGGATTCTCTGTTAACTGATCACGTTTCGCGTTTGACAAGCGTATATTGGAAAACTCGAATAGAGTGCCTATGTTCCTCTAAATTCTTTTTCTTTCAAACTTAACTTTTCGCCGACCAAAGCCGTATATATGACACACCTGCGCGCTCGGTCTCTTCCTTGCAAAAAGCAAAAAAGCACAGTTCTGTCGGACGACCCAATCGAGCAAATCTCTCTCTATCTCGTCCAGGAGTAGACACGAGCGGTGGTGGCGGTCCCCCAGGTGGTCCGCCAAACTCGGGCCCCCTAGTCATAGGCGGGCCAATCTGTGGTCTATCCGCCTCTGGCCCCGTGAGTGGCACCGGTGGTGCCGGCGGTGGTGGCAACGGCAATGGTGGTAACAACGGAGGCGGAGGCGGCAACCAGGGCGAGGACCTCTACACACTGGAGGCCGAGATCACGGAGCTGCAGCGGGAGAACGCGCGCGTCGAGTCCCAGGTACTGCGTCTGCGCTCCGACATCACCGCCATGGAGAACCAGCTGAAGCACGGGGACAAGGTGAGTCAGTGTCTCGCGTGTAAGAGAGAAAAGCGAGCCGCAGAGCCCCGCCGATATGAGCGCTCGCGGTGCTCGGTCGGTACGGAGTACCCGGCTGTCGGTGCGTAGGATATGTACCAGCTACTGCTGATGCTGCTTGATGCTACTACTACTGCTGCTCCTGCTGCTGCTGCTGCTGTTGTCAACCGATATGTGATATCCGATATAGGAAATTTGTCGACCGATGCGCAGGCGTGTGTTGTCTATATATTCTCTATCTCTTGGTTTGATATCGCCGTCTCTGTTGCTCGCAGGGGATTCGTGATAGTTCCGTCTCTGTCTTTACTTCGTCTGTCTCTCTTTCGCTCTCGGTTGATTTTCGTGCGTACTTACTTACTGCCCGATGTAAAGAGCGTGAATGACGATGCCACCGTGCCAGACAATGTTTTTTGCGATAACAGCGAGACCTTTGCGTCTCTGTTTCTCTCTCTCTCTCTCTCTTTTTCTCATTCCTTTAGTCTTGGTTTTTCACACTGTACTGTCACTTTTTGTACACGAACACACTGACTGATTTCATACTAAACTCTCATTTCAACGCTTCTTTATCTGTTTTGTTATTTTATTACTGCCTGCAGCTTTGATTTTCTGCTTTAATATTTCCGATATACTTACCTAGAGTTGATCTTGAAGGTTTCTATTGTACTGCAATAAATTATACGCTCCATCGATCGCAGTATTTGAATTACCTTGAACCTTTAAAAACACTTCACTTTAAAGCATCAAAGTAAAACTGGGTGGTATTTTTCCGTTGTCTTGACGTCGACTTAAGGAAAACAATGCTAATTATTGAAAAAATATAATAAGGAAAATTTCACCGCAGTCACCGTTATAAACTAATCAACGCCTTTGTACGTATATATATTGAACAAACTTTAAAGTTAACGAAGCAATTCAAGCGAAACCAATATACATTTCACGTGAACCGTTGAACGGTAAAAAGGGGAATATATATTTTTTTAAATTGCAAACAACGTGACTTTAATTTTACACGGTATATTGTTTACTTTACGCTTCAATGAGCGATATCGTTATTTTTTGCCTTGCAAAAGACATTATGCCTGATTAAAATGCAAATGTACATAGAAATGCGAAATACGTTAAAATCATTAAAGATATATTCGAGTCTATTAAATTATGTCTATTATAGAAAAAAATTAATTCCAACGGGTGCGATTAACATCAATTCGCACCTCACTCGTAAATCTCTTGAAATATATTCAACAACACATCTTTATCGAAACTCAAAAGCAACTAATCTTCAAAACATTACGCAACGCCCATAATGAATACATCACAACCACTTATCCCCCCCAAACGCACACACATTCTATATATCTTCAACTTCATTATACTCAATAGCAACGTTTAACCGACTTTTTCTCAATTTCCACAGGACAACTCCTCGTTATCACAGCGTAATAACAACCTGAACGAGTACTACCAGTCGCTGCGCGACAACATGATCACCCTGCTCGAGCACGTGCGGATACCGAACGCCGCTGGGCCCGGAGCCGTGGTCACCCCGGAGAAGATGGGCCACGAGAACTTTGACAGTTACCTGACGAAGCTGCAAACCCTCTGCACCGCGGACGGCTACTGCGCCGACGACGGACAGCGGCCGATCTACGAGACCGTAAAGACCGCCCTGCAGGATTTCACCGTGCTGCCGACGCCCATCTGAGACCATCCCCATCAGGGCCTCTACAGGCGCAACGACTACGCGTAGTAGTTGATGGACGCCCCGGGCGCGTACTCCGTGTGCTAACTGTTCGTGAGAGAGAGAGAAAGAGAGATGGATGATGATTATATGAGCGACGAATGATCCGATGACCAGTTGTAAATTGAGAAGGATTTTTGAGAATTTCGTTGGATTGGCGCGATCTGTCATTGTCAATACGGTCAATTGCCAGAGTTAATTATTGATGTATATGATTGGGATTTTTGATAAAGTAGTTGAAAATTTATATTGCCTGCTTATCTCGTGCATTTTTCATCGTAACTTTTAATAAACTAAAAAAGGAAACTATACATTTCAATATGAATGAAAAAGAATATAGTAGAGGTGGGAGAAGATGCGTCATTGGAGAACGCGTCTTCCGCCGACACTAATATAATACGCAACCATTAATTACATTCGCGCAGATAAGCATTTTTACCGCGATTTTCCATTCATTCAGCATCCGCACAGCGCCACATTAGCGCGACAGTGTCATCGCTGCAACGTCAGCAGTATAACGCAGAAAGCCACATATCCTATACACGGAAGGTTTTCAATGATCTTTCTCAATAAATCAATCGGCCGCGTAATAAAACCGTAATGAGGACTTATCGCCGAGTGGCATCTATAAATATTAATACATCCTCCTCGCGCATCGCGACACGACGACACACGTCCGTGGGATCGTTTCCAACTGTCGCGCGGCATCTCACACGTATATATATATATATACACTCACACAATCTCCATCACGCGCGACATCCACCGGTTATTAACGCGAGCGAGCGATAGCGCCAGCACAGCGCAACCGAGGCGAAATGAGATCGTTTCGCGCTCGGCAGCTCTCGCGCGCGGACAGATGTCGTCGGTAAGATAACGGGGCTCTGGTCGTATAGCGGCTGCGTGATGATAACGCGCGCAAACTCACGCCGGATGCGCCGTTTATTTTTACACGAAGGGAAAGCGCCGCGGTCGCGTGTATAGAAGGGTTTGCCGGTTCACGCGCAGGTATTAAATGTGTGTGAGAGTGGCGATGGATACGACGTGCTCGATGCGCTCTGAAGGGCTGATTGGTAACGCGCAGGCGTTATATATTATATAGGTCGACGTTCTTTTTGTACATATATATACGACGGCATTGCCGTACACAGACACAAGAGATACATACACATAGACGCGCGTGTGTGTGTGTGCACGCCAGATGCGACGATGAGGTGCGCGCGTCGCGAACGAAGTATACTTGTAAATAAAACATAATCGTAAGCAAGCTCTAACTGTAAGTCGTTTATATTACCCGAAACAACACAACAACAAGAAGAACAACAAAAAGGCAGAATGTAGCAAGAGGATGCATGAGGTGGGCTCTCGTTACGAGGACCGTGACGAAGCTACCTATATAAAACAAAAAAAATACCCGCAGAGACTCTTGTGAGAAGGAGAGATGTGGTGTGGAGGGATGCGAGGCGAATAAGAGAGCGAGAGAGAGAGAAAAAGAAAACGTTATACGGTTATGCGATAAGGCATGTAAAAAAAGTTTTAGCTTAGCTGTATATCGATGAATCCTTACTTGCGCTTAGAATTTAAATATCGTGTAACTATGACTATTATCGTTCACCCCGTTCACATTACCGCTGTTTATCTGTCACGGCTGTCGGCGTCTACCCCGCAAAAACGGGGCGGTCGCAGGCGAGCTTTAATTAATACTATTATTGGGTATCACCGTATTAACCATTTTAACATCGATAAAGAAAAAAAAACAAATGAGTGAGAGAATGAGTGAGAGTGAGAGAGAGAGAGTGTGAATCGTGCGAGAGAGTAAGAAAAATATGGTAAAAATTACGCTACCACTGCGCGGCTGTTCATTGTTAACTTTATCATCACACTTCGAGGGACTTCGTAATCGTGTATTATCGCGCGCGAGCGTCGTCTATACTTTTCCTCGCGTCGACGAGGATCAATGATTGAAAAGAAAAATATTAGCAAACTTGGCGACGGGGGTGAATTCGCGAGATGAAAAAGGAAAGAAACGTGAAACAAGGAAGACGAAGAAAAAAAAATAGTGTTTATAATTTGTACATATTTACTTGTAAGGCGAGAAAGGAATAAAATGGCAAAGGAAGGAAAAGATGAACGCGAGCTTCTCTCGGCGCGTTATATACCCAGGCAACGTCGATATTGTCGCGGCCTCTTTCGCGGAATTTGCGCGCGAATTAAATCCTCTTGTCGCGCGCGCGCAGTAGCAGCAGAAGTAGTATCATTACTTGGTATACGAGCGCAGTTTTTGATAATTTTTCGCGGAAGAGAGGCAACAGCAGACGTGCGAAGGCCGAGAAGATGACGACGCGAAGAATATCGCGCGTATATACAAAGGGAGAAGGAGACGCAAAGAGAGAGGAGAGAGAGAGCCGCGCTCAATTACGTCATGTCCTGTTAAACGAATCAGCTGGTCGATGACTGAGTAAACAGATGGTTGATTAGCGAGGAAGTGTGACCTCTGACATCGCGCGAGTCCGGTATACATGTGTGTGCGGAAAAGGTGTGCAATCAAGGAATTCTGCGATGGGATGAGAGCGAACGAAACCAGTGATGTTTGCGATTGAATTTTCTTTTCGACTTTTTTTTCGTGCGTTCTATAGTTTTAGTTGGTTATCAATTGCATACGTTGAATAGTTTAGTAATTTTATTACGCATACATTGTAAACTTTTTGAGCCACTTTGTTTTTTGCGTTGTTTTGAATTGTTATATACTTTTGTTACGTGCCTTATATACGAAGGTTTTATGATTTAGCAATCTCCGAGCATTATTGAGTCTTTCGAGTTGAATATCATTGGTCTCGCGTATATCATTGACACTTCGTCGAATAAAAGAAACACGATCTTAAGTGCAATAACCGAAAAAAAGTATGTCAATTGCATTGCACTCGATTTTTTCGCGGATAGGGTCAGTACCCAAGTACAGTGATATTTAGAATTTATTAAGCATTAACTATTATAAAAGAAATTTATTGTAATAGGCGTTTATAAGTTGATTGCGTATGGTTTTTACCAGATATACTGCGATAATAATTTGTTCATTACCGAGGTGGGGCCAGTTGGGCGATATTTGCACTAGTCGATAATTTATTGTTAAAGTGAAACTTTTTATCTGACTGTTTCTTTTCTCTATTATCGATTTTTTTATTGTTATAATGAATAGTATATACATTTTTTCTACATATTGCGATAAACCAAGTTTGTCGATGTACGTGCATGGCTTTGTTACTTTTTTATTTATCTAAGGTATTTTAAATGCGCGTGCAATCAATACTATCAGCAATTTAACAAGGGAATCTCTTGAACGCCAATGGTTTATCATTAAATGTATTAAAACGAGTACTTTAAATATCACAATTTTAAATACCTTAGATAAAGGTTTTTTCTATATAAGTTTTAATAACCGATCATGTTTCTTAAACGTTTTATTCATCTTGCACTGTGACTTTATCTATTAATGTTTTTACGAAAGAAACGGCAAAACTTTGTCACTGTATCGTTGTTGAATGAACTGAATACGTGGATTCATCATAAAAATAAACAAAGAAATTAACAGTGCGTGTTCCTCTCTATGAAGAAATAAAAAAATCCAACTTATGATCAATTGTATGACCGTGCTAATAAAATACGCTATGTTATGACAACTAGTCAGTAACGAAAAATATGGCTTGACGTTATTATTATACTTTATTACATTCCATTATCACTCTATATACATTTCATTGATTTATTTAATTTGTATAAAGATACTTTCAAAACTTTATGACGTTTACGAGCGTTGATGTACTTTTTCTGCATGACATTTTTCATTTCAACAATTTCTCGAATTAAGTTGAGTGACATTTTACCGAATACAAAAATTGTTTCAACCAAATTCGCATAGAATTTTAAAAATAATATAATTCCTAGAATCCATAGAATTCGTTCGAAATAAAAATTTTACTTCCAAAGATTGAGGAAACGTTTTCAAAGCATCTGATCATTCGTATAGAGTTTGCGATTGTATCGAATTCGTCCAGGAAAATAAAATGAAAACGAGGACACGAGATGCGAGTAACATATACACCCATTATGGAGAGAGCGCGTGGGAAGGAAAAAAAAGTATGGCATAGATGAATTTTTCATTTTTGTTTTATAATTCATTCCTGAAGGCATTCTTGTGGCGAGATCCGAGCTACACGCACATACAGCTGACACATAGACACACACAGACATACCAATAATAGAACCAGCTGACGGCGCCGTCGCCTCGGCAGCGCGCGGACACGTGTCGCGTGCATTTGATCCGCACTGATATTCATCGATTTTACGAGCGCATTCGCGTCCTTGACGTTAATTGTTCCGTATGTACATACACACATATGCACAGCACTTGCGCGTACACGTACACGTAATACTCTTACCTCGTTACTCTGCTCTCGTGCGCCTCGAATTGAGACGGGGAAAAAAGAGAGAAAAAAAGAAAAGAAAGACGTAACATTGAGAAGCGAAGGTGCAGCGAGGGAGGAAGGACCGCGTCTGGCTGTTCTGATGCGAAGAACGAAACGTCGAAGCGTTGCGCACGAACGCGGAAATTGAACTACACGAGTATACACGTAGAGTCACAAGATAAGGACTTAACCATTGCCCAGTATCAATCGCGTTTATAGGAAAATTCAATAATAAGGAGTAAAATTGAGAAAATTACGATTTTTACCGGACTGCTATGCAATTAGAACGTGATATATAATGTACATAAAAAAGAGAGGTAGCCGGATGAAAGATCAATTATTTAGAGAGAGAGAGCGAAAGAAAAAAGAGCGATATCGTGGAAATATACTTTAACCAGCACCGTGTAGTGAGAGTAAACGATTAAAAAAAAGTTTAGAAAAAATAGCGAATAGTCAGACGACAATTACGATTAAACTCGAAGTCAGGATGGAAAATGGCAAGAAAAAATTATTACGTATATATATAAATATATAAATATGGAATATATTTACATACGACTTTTCGTTCTTTCGTTCCTCGTCGTTTGTTTCATTAACGATAAAGCATGGATATATAGAGTACGTGCGTATACATACACGCGAATCGATTTTGTTATTGGCCGCCGACTATGTCATCGGGGTCGTGAAGTTTTCGGCGCGGAGGTAGCAAAAAACAGGCAGCAGTAGAAGGAAAAAAGAGAAAAGAAGAGATGAACAGTGCGAGTGAGGGAATTACGAGCGAGAAGACGATAAAAGTGCGTCCGCTTGTTATCGTTCGTCGAAGCGAAGAAAAGAAAAGAGAGAGAAAGAGAGCGAGAAAGAGTATTATCAGAGTGCGCGCGCGCGACGATAGCCAACTGTTGCTGAATTTGTAACGATGATTATTATCATTGCCCCGTCGATACCTCGTTACCCTTTCGTTACTTATTATCATTAACATTATTATAATTATTATCACTATTGTTGCGGTTGATAAAGTTCTACGAGACATAAGTTCAGCAATATGCTTTAAGTCATAAGTATAAATGTTACTCTGATTGAATAAAGCGTATTTATCGATGAAGCGGCGAT
>JAPYZO010001219.1:0-19027 GCA_030522905.1 Torymus flavipes | reverse complement strand
TTAAATTATATGCAGTTCTAATTAATCTCTTTTCCCTTGCCACTCTGAGTTCAATGTTAATTTAACTTAAGCAACACATTTTTCTCATCTCCGCCTTTCCATCATTAGCGGAGGCGCGCGATTGCAGTTTCTAGAAACCTCTCACGCGCTCCCAGTACATACCGGGGTCATCCTTTTCCGAGCATTGCGCTATTCCGTCTCTCTATCTCTCTCACTCTCTCCCGCAGGTTATAAGACGATTTAATTCCGTCTTTTTGCGCGCAACTTATTGCACAGTAGCTAAGTTTAGAGGGAACGCAGGTACGCGAGGGGATTAAAACTCTGTGCACAGCGCGCTTGCGTTCGATACGATTTTCGAAATCCCCGATGGCCATCGCGGATTATCGTTTCTTACGCGCTGGTTCGCTCGTTTGATGCTCGTGGAATATACAGAGGCTGGTTAAGGATCGAGGGGGTGGTTGTGCTTTCGCTTGTAAATTAGAGTTTGAATAACAGATGAGGGATACAAGAGAGGTTTGTAATACGATGGTATAGAGAGGGAAATCTAGCAGCGATTTTTTTTTTGTAAGCGGAGTGTTTTTTCGCAAAGTATTTTTCAGTTATTTTGGAGGGACACGATTTTTTAGTGCGCGGAATAATATTTTGAAGTTTGTTGGGATTTTTATTTTTCTTCAGTTTACTTTCGTATATGAATATAGGTAGCACGGGTATGAAATATTAATAAAAGTCGGCATGAAAACAACGCAACTGTATTCATTCTTTTGTAATTGAATTTTTGTTTGTTATCAATAAAGCTATTGGTGGGTTATTTTCACTGCGTGACCAGATTTTATACAGTTGCAAAGAATTTTAAAGTATTTTGCAGAACATACAATTTTCTATTGCGCGACAACTTGATAAACATTCGTTGTTAAACGTTTTGCACTTTATTTTATATAATGTAGCACTTGTAAACGACATCTTTAACATTTACATTTTATTTATCTCAATATTTGTCTGTGGTTGGTAACAAGTCGACTGAGCAAATCCTGGTATTAAAATCTCCGCCTTGCAGATTCCCGAGGCTAGATGCGGGATGATTACGAATGCATGGACAGATATTATGCGTTTTTTTATCGGACGTTGTAAATAGCAAGTAAACTTGTCTTTTGATCAGTTGTCGTGCAAAGCTTTTAATATCAAATTTTCACATACATTGATTTTTAAATGCAAATATTATTCGAGTCTCAAAATCAGAAAATATTGAAATGCTTGTTTACTTGAATTTAAAAGGAGAACCTTTTTATAGGGATGATTTCTTTTTTAACGTTATATAAATATAAAAAATAACAAGAAACACTTACAGACTTGTGATAGCTGAAACGATAATATCTTCTTCATATTATATAATATTTCATCGTTTAATGTATCGTATCCATCCACGTAATTAAATTCTAACGCAGTTGAGGAAACTTTTAATATTCACTTAAAATCATTAACTCGCCCTAACGGACCTGTTACGATGTATGGATGTATGTTATGAAAGTCGTTAGTAAATAATTACAACAGTATTAACGAAGTTCTTAACTCATACAACTTATCCCCGTTTAAACTCTTCAACAGTTAATAAGGATTATAGTAGTTGAAGGTGCTATTATAAGACTATCAAATGTGTAGTTTATACAGTAAATATAAAATGTAAATATTTGTGAAGGTAATTCTTAGGCATGAAATATAAAGTGCATCAATTTTCAAAAATATTTCATCCGATCCAATAACCTTTCTAGCCAATATACATGTAAATCGAATCAACATAAAACAACTATATATAGAATGTAAAGCTATACCTTTCATTCTATGCGTCGTGATGAAAAAATTACTTTTGCGCAACTTAGCAAGCAACACCTGCCATGTTTTATTCACGTAATCTTGAGAGTAATTGAGAAAAATGCATTTAAAATTCATGACTTTTTTTCACTCATTAAATTATTAACCTTCAGTAAAATATCATCAATATTTCTCTCTTGTCCTGTACATGACAGTTATTCTCACTACGCTATTTTTATCAACGTACAAATGAGTACATATTACTTGAAAAATGAGCACGGCGTTTAAATTCTTCTTTTTAAAGTTGTTTTGTCAAAAGAGTAAAGTAATTTAAAAAAATGAGAAAACATACATACATCACTCAAAAACTATAATATACCCGCACACAAACGATGTTTATGTAAATAATGTTAATGTATGCATAAATATAATAACTTCTATACTATTTCATAAAATATTTCGTGAATGTTTGCTCATATTTTTATATTCGAAAAATATTTCTCTATAAAATAAAATTTTATAGCCGTATAAAGCATTTGCATTGTAAAACGTTATATAAAGATAAAATTTTGATCTGATCTAATAACAAGAAAGGTATAAATTTTTCATGTATTACACTTCTGTACTCAAACTGTAACTCTATAAAACGGATGGAAGTAAAGCATTATAAAATACAAGCAGTTAAACTGTAAAATTGAGTTTCCCAGAGCAATTTATGTTTTATTAAATAACTGTTATAACAATTTTAGTGTGAAATTTTTGAAGCCATTAGTCCATTAAGCTTTTTGTTGTATAATGCCATTGCTTCATTCATGAGTATTGTTCAACAGAGTCACGTTGTCGACACGCAACCGCACTTTTTTAAAAACTAAAAATAAGACTATTACTATTTCATTTTTATATTTATTTTTTAACTGTGAAATGAAACCATTTATTTAAGTTTGATTGATAAACAAGTAAATCGAAAAAAATCTTTATGTTTGTTCATTCATGTTATATTCTTCTAGAACCAATATTGCGTTTAAAAATATTTTCTTTGATTGACAGAATATTTTTACATATTTTTTTCTCGGACAGTTTTTATTTTTATACAAGAATTAGATTTTAATTACCATTTTATTTTTTCGTTGTTTGAAACAACCTTTTCTTAGTATATCAAATCTGCAAATATCAGTATGGACACGCTATTCCAGTGTATTTTACGCACGAACGAAAGTGTGTTAAAAGTACAGTCGTTGCGGCTTATGCCCACAGGGATATTGGGATTTCGTATTCCACAAGGGAATCAATATATAACTTATATCATCGTTTAAAGTGCTACGAAACATGAATTTAAGAATATTCCACTTTCTTTTCCGCAGGGAAAATTCAAAGAACAGTAAGCAAAGTCAACGAAATAATGCTATTAAGTCCAATTTACATGAGAAGTGAGAATGGAGTTTTGTCCAACTAAAGTTTAATTTCGCTTTAGAGTTTGGTACAGTTGTAATCGCATGATTAAGGAAATATTTGAATAAAACTTATTTTTTATTCGGGAAACTTAAAAAATTAATTCAAGTTTCTGATTATTTTAAGAACATTAATTAAAGTAGTCCCTAAAATATTAACTAAAGTTTGTATATTCTGAGATACTTGTATTTTGTACTGTTACATTATGGTATGTGTTCTTCGTCGTTAAAAATTATAATTTCAGTTGATAAAATATGTTCATTATTTTAATAACGAACGTATCATTTAACTTAGTAGTTATATGTATTTTTGTTATATTTACGTGCTGTGTGAACTTAATATGATAATCTATTATATATAACACCAAGGAGAGTAGTATATGAGCAATTTTTATTTACAATCTACCGAAAGATTTTTTAATACACCATTTTTAATTATATGAAACTGTGTTTTCGAAAATAAAACGTTTTGTCTACTAAAACTTGTAAAAATTTATTTATATCACCTTACTTTAGCTTAAGTTACCTCGAAATACTGCATGAACTGTATTAGCAATAGAATAACAGTATTTTCCTCATGTTGTCTCTTTCATTATTTCATGAATGTTGTTACTGGAAATACGTTCTATATTGATCGCCATTCTTTACTGGTTGCCTTCACTATTTTCATTGCAGTTGCATTAATTGAGTTTTACTGACCATTTGTTTAATTTAACAACAATATAATTTTCTAATTGCTTTGATAGACATGAACGTTTTGATTTTAATTCAAATTTGCTTTCGTAAATTGTACAGTTTTAATTATCTATTTACAAAATAGGAATTATATTTTAATTTTCTCCAATTACCTGTTATGCTATACTAATTATTTTCATCTTTGTAGTGAAACAATATTGATTTGTATTTTAATTTATTCAGTATTATTTTAATGACCATGTTTTCATTTGAATTTCAAATAGGTATATAAGTTAACATGAATATGATGATGTATTTGATTATTGCAGAACTTTATTTTGAAATACATTATTTGTATATTATAACCACTAATATTTTTCAACGAGTTTATCAATAGACAGAATAATTATGTTTCGATTTTATTTAAATATAATATTGGAGATCCAGTTACAACCTAATATATATGCAATTTCTTTTTATAACTTTGTTTTGTATAGTAGTTTTTTTATTTTATACTACAGAATTTAATTATCTCTGATGTGTAGAAAAGTTATTTAAATTACGGTTAAATTCTGGCAGATTAAAAAGTTTAAAAATGATATAGAAAATTTAAATACCATTTCTTGATTGCGAGCGCAATAAGTATAACTGCATTTCCAAGATATGTAATTTTTCTTAATCAAAGCACACTGCTAGAACGACTGAGATGACACGGTGAGTTCCTAGCAAAAAAATATGATTTAATACATTAAAAGATTAAAAGCCTCACACTTGCGCATAACACGTTATATTTTACGTTAATCAGTTTAAATTCTCCATTAAAAAGAACTATTTATATAAATATATAATGATTAAAAATTCAAAAGTTATTGAAACACAAAGAAACTTAAACTTTATAAAAAAATAAGATAAAAAGAATTTTTTAAAAATAAAAAAAGTATACCTATAGAAAAAAAGTAACATTTGTTTATAAAAAAAAAAAGTCAACAAATCCAAAACTGATGCACACCAACGTGTTCACAGGTCGGCATGGAGCGGCGGGACGTGATCCTGACCGCTGTATTCGGCACCCTCGGGGCGCTGGGCGTGCTCTTCGGTCTGGGCTTGGCCGCGTGGCTGTACCTGCGCGCCCGGCGCTCGAAGCAGCGGGATGCCGACGCCGAGGACCGCACCGACAGTCCACAAGTCACTCAGCCGCCGGTCAAGAAGAACGGCTTCCTGAACCTCAAGACGCCGCTCATTAGCACCAAGGCCCTAGGGTGAGTCTCTCTTTTGTCCTTTTGTTCTCTCCACCGACTGACTTATACTCACTTCCATCACTCCGTTTTTCTTACCCTCCCGCCCCCGCTTACACGCTGTACAACGCTTAGATGGTAGTAGTAGTAGTAGGTATAAGGAGCTTTTTGCGAGAGGAGAGAATGCAGAGCTTGCCGCTGAGAGCTGCTTTTGTGCGCTATTCGTAGAATCTCGTTTCAGCGATTGTTTCGACATCGAGTCGACTCGAGGGCGGGGAAATGAGTTTACCTTCCGGGATGGAATGGAAAATAATTGAATGGGATTGATATATAGTATTTGTAAATGTTTGTTTAATTGTGGGATCGATGAGGTGGTAGTTTTATATACTGCCACGCTTTGAGAATATAAATGAGCGAGAATAGTGGGAATGGAGATAACGCGAGGTTAAAGTGTACATTGTGATTTTAGAATTTTAAGCGGACGAGATTTCGCGGTAAAATGTAGTAATGTGCGGGACCGCGTCCGTGGAATTTAAATTAGCGCCGAGAAATTTTTAGAAAGAGGGTATATATTTAAATCACGAGTTAAATGGAAATAAACTGCTGTCTGGTCTTCGAAAGCGCTTCGGCGAGCTTAATAGAAAATGTCATTACATTATCAGAGCATTTTCAATGCTGACGCAATTGACACGAATACCGGTAAACTTGGATTGCATATCATTCTTTTAAACACAACGGGGAATAAACTTGCTAGAATATCAAATTTCAAAGGGTTTGTTTACAGCGACTGGGTTTTACTATTTAATCTCTCGTTCTCATTGACGTCACGCGTTAATTAATTTAAACTCATCACTTTGCTGATTAGCATAATTTTAAAAAGCCCATACACGATAACAGTTGGCGGAAAATTGCATACATTATCCTTATTGTGAAATCTTTATGAACACGATTCTCAATGTAAATGTAGCCCACAAAAATGTGTATTTAAAATATGTACCTCGGTGAAAAGAAACAATGCTGAAACAAGATTTTCATGAAGCTTTCAACGGAAAATTCTATTTTTATCTATTTTCAAGATTTATGTTTTACTTTAAAAAAAATTACAACTTTTCAGGAGAAAAATAAATAATAAAACATCTACGTATCATATATTTTTCTAAAAGCATATCGTCATATTTCACCTACTTCATCACCCCATAAGTAATAAAACATGCGACTCGTGTCAATCGAATAACACCCCAAAACCCGATCATTCAAAATTTTCAATTGCAAAATAACAATAAACTCGCCCATATAAATCTGTCCACGCGCAATGATTTCCAAATATCCCCATATATACATCGTTCCGGCGAGTCATCAAGTCGTGTCATCCGCGTATTACGGTAACTCTGTTCCCCCTCTGCTCTCCATCAATCTACTCGGAAATACATTGAAATTGCCGACGTTGACGCGAATTCATAATTCTATTTCGCGATTAACCAGTCATCTTCTTAAAAGCCTTGGAATATGCGTCAAAGCATGCGCCACCTACAAACACATATATATATACACACAGCCAGAGTTGCCCTGCAGCAACGACGCACGCAGGTTTTCCTTTTTCCTTGGCCATTGAAGGTAGCAGACGCAGGTTCGCCTCATTATTTATCCCCCGGCGCTACTGTCTGTGTGCGTGCGTGTGTGTGTATTCCACTCCGGTAAGAAGGAAAATTGCCTTCCTACAACAATGAGAACCCAGCCAGGAGACGAGGAAGGCAAGCAGAAGGCGGCGGCAATTGCGCGCAAAACGCCAAGACCAGAAGAGACGGGGAGGAAAAGGAATACCAGGGATGCGGAGCGCAGCGCTAGTGTATAGATGCTCGCTGCATTCATATATATGTATGGTAGAGAGGAGAGGAAAGCGCAGAGAGACAGAGTTCAAGCGAGTGCACCTGCGTCAACGGCGCACGACGCTCCATTTGCGTCACACGCGTGCGCAGCGAGGGAGGGAACGAACCTTTGATGCATTCAGACGCGGGATGCTGCTGCTCCTGCCACGCGCCCGTTATACCAATCTCATCGCGAGAGTTTCCTACTATGGTAACCTACTTACCGACTGCAGGTTAGATTGAGAAAGAGATTCCTACCTTATCATCTGATGGTGGTTGATAAGCGTGGTATTTACCTTACCGACATCGGGGCTGACAGCGCGCTGACTCGTTCCACTGAGCGGTTTACCTTCTACTTAGTGTTCAGGGCCGCCACCGTGGCGCAGAGCTCGCGCGCATACCGCGTTTCGCGTCCGTGCATTATTCGTCGTCTCTCTCGCTCCCTCCTCTCCAGGGACGAGGCGCTTATCGACCCCCGCCGTTCGCGCTTCTGCGTTTTCGGAGGCTGGCCTGTTCTGGCACGCCGTCGCAGGCTTTTCAGGTGCCACACTGCCGTATACGTAGGTATACGTATATACATATGTATGTATGCATGTCGCCCGTCAGGATGGGCGTGCGCGCGCGCGCGCGCGCGAGTCTTTTGAAAATGTATTTTTGGATTTTCTGCGATAAAGAGAAAAGGTAGGTACGACGACGTTGCTGCTACGAACTACTGCCGCTGCTGCTACTGCTGCTGACTCCTGTGTGATCGATGCCCGGAGCGTGGCGTTGACGTTTATGGAGTAAATTGATTTAAATGGAGAATCCATATATCGGTAATGCAGTTATAGCGCGTTTAAAAATTTACGTCTCTCGCGACGACGGCGAGGAGGACACGGTGGGATGGGGAGAAAAGGAAACGACGTTTTTATCAATTTTGCAGGTACAGAAGACACGAGCTGCTCCGAAGGTTTTCCAAGTCTTAAAAATTCAGTTAGGCGACCCTACGAGGGGAAATTGATTTTTAAAAATATTAAAGGCTTTCTCTGGAATTGCCAGGAGGTGGATAGTTGAGAAAAAAGAGATGTACTGTGACGGGAAAGTTGCATTTCCTTATTACAAAGTGGGATAAGAGCGGCTTTTTTCGCCACGAAGCGTGTGAAACTTATTTATATTCAAAGAAAAATGATGGATCGCGCGAGTGCACGCTGAAACTTGCGTACATATAGTTTTTGAACCCTTCCACCTGTTTATTTATTGCTCGTCATCTCAGCGTACAATTTTCATACGTGATGTTTTATCCTCTTTCGCAACAAATAATTTACATACTCTCTTTTTTTTATGGGCGAAAAAATTGATTTGAAAATTCACAATGTCTGCTGGCAAAAATCTATTCCCGGTCCATTATCCGACAAAACTTTCCTGGTGAAGGGAGAGGGGAGGTTGGCGAAGTTTTTCGATGGCCGCAAAAAAGTTATCAAAATTCAGAGGGCATTGATGAATTATATCACTGCACGGCGATGGACCTTCTCGCGAAGAAAAGTTCGACCCCTGCGTCCCCGAGAAGAGCCATTATGCCAGCGACGACGGCCTAGACAAGGTTGAGACTCGCTAATCGAGAAATGATGGAAGTGTCATATTTTTCTCGCGACCCTGTCCCCTCGTTCACGAGAGCTTTTTAAGCACGTGAGGAAGTACTTGTGGAGAATTCTCCCTCGATGAGTTTTCTTCCGCGCGTCTATTGGTTGCAGTTGTAAATAATGGAGAGGGATGAAGACGAATCTTTTCAAGTTTGAGTTCTAGTTTCGGCCAAATTCATACAAATGGTTGTTCTTGTCCGACGTTGTTATCTGGCTTTGTGTTAAAGTTAGTATTAAATATAAAGTAGTGTTAGAATAAAGGAAATAAATAGCAATTAAAAGCAATGAACTATACCTTTGATGAACGACGCGTACATGTACTTTTAGTATTATATATACCCGCTTCACAAAAAGTTTTCTCACTTTTAAATAGCAGTAACTCTCCTCAACTTCCTTTCCCTCCTTCTATTTAAAAACCACAGCGTCACGAAATTACACTGAATTCCCATCTTAAACCATCACCAGCACCCGCCAGTTTCTTTCCTGAAAAGCCGTCCGACAAAAGGAATTAATAAACCTAGTCCGCGGGGGCCGCACGGAAATCTCCGTGGCAACAGTAGCACACTATCAGCACGCGATCTTTGTACTCTGCCACTATTCAAAGCATAGCAGTATAGTACAAGCAGGGCCGGCTCCTACGAGACATTAAAAGTCATGCACATGCATCTCGAAAAATCAGCGCGCCGGCATGTTTCCCTTCCCCCTCAGTTCGTTCGTTTGTCAAGGACCGAGGGAATCCTTTTGTGCCGCGGACGATAAAACGGAAAAATTTATGCCCGTCGCGAGACTTCCGAGTTCGCGATGATGCCGAGAGAGAGAGAGAGAGGGAAACGTGCACTCTCTTCTGTTCTCTTTAACGATTTATGCGAAAGAGCTCGCGAGGGGGGAAAAGGGTACTTACACTCGTAGGAATTAGCCTATTTTCAGGCTAGTAAATCCGCACTTTTATTACCCGCCGCCGCCGCCACCGCCGCCGCCCTTCAGTCTTTTGATCCCTCCTCTGGTCTTCATCCGCCGTCACGCTCTATGTGTGCGAAAGAGAGATAGAGTGAGAAAGAAGCTGCAACTGACTGACTGAATCGCGCTCCGGCTCTCTTGCATTCTTATTTTCTTCGGATTCTATTGTGCAAATTTGCGCGAATACACACACACACACACACACACACACACACACACACACACACACACACATACACACACACACACACACACACGCGCGCGTCCGCTCGTGTTTGCTTTGTATTTTTCTCGAGTTGTTCGTATGTGAACTGTATATATACGCGATTCTATGTTTATTGTGCGCTGGCCCGTGCGGGCTTGTCCATTAGGGTTCTTTCATTTTCGTGCGCTCGATTTTATGTGACAGTTTTTACGACCGGATAGAGAATCGTATGTGAGAACGTCGGCGTATAAGCTAGCGTGAATTTACAACCGTAGATGGTCGAGAGTCTCTCTCTCTCTCTCTCAAGAATTAATATCCGCAGTAGTACGTAAGATGTATTTTTGGATATATCAAAATAATACTCTATCGTTATATCGCTAATTGAAAAAAAAGAAGATAGAGAATACAAAGGAGAAAAGGATTGAATACGATTTTTCAGGACGAGATCACAACCTACGCCGATACTCGCCAATTTATAAACTCAATTTTTCCGTCTCTCGTTCAAGAGAGTACTATATGCAGTACACGCGACGGCACAAAAGAGGAACTACTACTACATCCCCGCTCCACGTTGTACAATGCACATACACGCCTACACATACTTGTATGTCTATATATACACGATCACGCGCCTACTCCCGTGTACATGCGCGGCTAATGGCTGCCTATCAAATCGAATGCCTACTGCAGTCGCGCTACACATTGCACTGGCCGAGGGGGCGTAGGTGTATAATTATTATTGACCGTGTACGAGATTTTCCATTCTCCCACGCTGGTCGTATACATCGATGGGGGTTTTTTCGAGTTGACGCGTGCTGGAGGAAGTGGCTTTCGAGTTTTGAGAGTTTCTTTGTTGGGTTGAGTTGGAAAAATACTCGGAGAAAGAAAGAGTAGGTCGGTAGTTAGAGAGAGAGAGAGAAAGAGAGAGAGAGAGACAGAGAGAGAGAGAGAGAGAAACGCGGCGAAAAAAGCGCGGTATTTCATTTGGAGGGTCACACGTGCCGGCGGAAAGGACATTATGCCGTATGGTTACAAATGTGCCTAAATGCGGAGAGGAAGAGGCGCGCTCGGTGTATTTATGTTTGTTAACGACTTTTTCTTACGTTGTACAGTTTTAATTTTATTTTTGATATATGATAATACCAAACTTTAACGTACCGCACGCATTCAACAAAATATGTCGAAGGAATGAATTTTATACACACGTCATGTATTTTACAACAGAATTTTCAATATTCCCCGATCATTTCTACAGCAAGTTTATTCATAGTTCTTTTATGATTACTACAAGACTTTTTATAACGACGATATACACACACACACAACCCCTCGCGCATATATACATATTATCTTACTACACAAAAAGCATATATACACACACTATGAAAATAAAAACTTGGCGCAGCACTTTTATTGAAACCCCATGCGCCGTAAACGACCATCTTGAGGAACATATCAGCATACACGCGCGTGCAGATAAAGCTGACACAGTCCGACTACACCATTTACGACTCGATTTCCCAGCCTACGCACCGAATTCAAATTCAACCTCGCTCGCTCACCTTAAAACGCAACCTACGCACGCAGTTGCACCCTCCAAAAGCGGCGCTTATCCCCCATCTTCGTCCCCCCGTTAAAAATTGCACCGCAAACTTCCGACATAATTGCCCTCTATCGTAATAATAATATCCTCCGTCGACGCATCAAAACTTCCCGCGAATCCAATCGTCCGACTCCGCGCGCATGCACACGTGGAGCGCGCATACAATGCACTCATTACGTATTCTTCCCTTGTACGCGCGCTCGCTCACGTCACGTGCGGAACGGGGGCACGCGATCGTAAAAAGTCGCTTTTGAAATATCGAAGAGGAGGAAGAGGAGGAGTTGGAGGCGATTGCAACGACGACGGCGATGATGATGGGTACTAGCGTCGTGCGTACCGCAAATAGCCCGTCGTTACGGATTGGAGGTGCGTGCGGAGAGGTTATATGTGTGTAGTGGCGCGTATGTATACGCTGCGCCATAAACAGTAGACGAAGGGGGTGGGCGCGGTTTGTATTTGCAAATATATTGCCGTAATTGTACAAGACTAACATTTTTTACTTCTTTATGCTTATAACTTTATCCCTGTGAATAATATATACATACTTAAAAGAGGATTATTAGGCAACATTATTTATCGCGACTACTTATACACAGGCGCTAATTCACAGCCGAACAGAGTCACGAGCAGCGGCGACGGTGGTTAGTCGGCTGACGTCAGTGCACGCAAGAACGCATAAACAATAGTTTAACCAACACCTCCCAGCATAATAACACGCGTGCGCTGGTATAACAATAGCTGTAGCGAAAAACCGCACGTGGAGCAGCAGCAGCACAATACACACGTCGCCACCGCCTGCACGTGCGTGCTGCGACTGATGAATAAGGGCACTCGCGTAGTTAACTCCTAAACCCTGAGACGAAAAACAACCCTAAGGCGCGCGCGTAGGTGTATATGATACACGCGTGGGTTCTTGGCATTCGTCATTAACGCCTCATTTGCGCCTGAATATATATATATTCGCGCAGAGAGCGAGGGAGGAGATCATTGGTACAAGTCGCGCTGGGAGATTTATATACCCTCGTTAATCCGCGGCGGCGGTTCTTTTTCCTCCGCGTGGACCGAATAACAGGGGTATATACGGTGTATTATATGCGGTAATTCATAAATTTAGTGTGAGTTTTTATATGTCGTGCGTCTATGCGTTTTATGATTAAACTATACTAGTGCGGAGAGAGGAACTAACGTCTCCGTCGCGCGTGTTATATACGTATGCATCATGAAAATCGATACAAGCCCTCGCGCGCACGTTTCGGCTACTCCTGCGGCTGCTGCTGCTGCTGCTGCTCGTAAAGCGATATTACTTCTTCTATGTAAACATAGCGTGCGCGACAGTAAAAGTGGCTCTATCTGTCCGGGATATATATGAATACGTTGTCGCTGTGATGGGTCGTGCGCGTGTGTATGTATAGAGCCAGGAGATGTAGCGTTGATTAGTCGGCGGTGGTGGCGGCCAGTGGGAATTAGGAAAATCAGCGCTGATTGACGGAAATTGTACATTGATCACAATTACATGACGATTAAGGCTCAGCGCGGTTTTGGGGCTGTCGGTGCGCGGACTGCGTGATGGATGTAAGTTTAATGACTCGTGCGGTAGGTGGTAGATGGGCGTGTGTATCGTATGGATTTGGAATTATGAGAATTGTCAATAGGTTGTAATTGTTCGATATGAAGCTGCTAACCGGAATTGTTTGTGTTTGCTACATTAAAAATTATTTTTTGAAAGAATGCTGAGAGAGAAGGCAAAAATAAGTCGCTTTTTAAAATTCAACGACTTGGAAATTTATAAGGTACCTATATCTTCTTAATCAAAATGTAGGCTGCACTCAAAAAACTTTGCATAATTCGTCAAAGCACTAAAGCTCCATAAATATGCAAAACGAGGTACAATTAAGCAGGAGATTACCTTCAATCTCATTTTCCGATTTCGAGATCTTCCCTCTGCTTTCATCTCCGTTTCCACCTATACTCACACAGACTACGAAAAATTGAACCACATCGATAAACTTCAGCAAAGCTCGCGGGAGCCACCTACACACGCGCGCTGAAAAGCGTCTCGCGATGGTTATTTCTCTCTCTCTATCTATCCCGTTCCCTTTGATTACCGTCATCAAGCCGGTAAGCGTACGCCGGAGAATATCGCGTTCTATAAATTTCATCGCCTCCCCACTCGCGACACGCTCGTTACCCGGCGGCTTTTAATTCTTCCGCGGATGATGGAGATGGCGGTTTTCGGGTGAGCTTCGAATTTTCCGCTCGATTTGCCTGATGCCAGTTTTGCAAGAGTCGACGAATTTCGAAAAATATGGTATTATTTTAACGTCGCCGCGAGTAATACGAGCGAAAGTTATGTTTACGTGCATATAGTATGTGTATGAACGAAGGGGAGGCGGATGGAAATTCCGAAAGTATAATTTTAGCTTTTGCATCTCTTTGTGGAAACACGCGAAATGGCAGTTAGGTTTGCGAAACAATGCGAAGTAATGCAGACTCGACTATACAAGTAGTAACGACCTTGTTTCAGTCGGACGCATATACATATTCCTCGTACAAGAATTATTATTACTGCTTTATAGATTTTTCAAAAAATATATATACTTTTCACTTCAGTACGCGCGCGTTAACCAGTCGCAATTAGTAAAACCAACCCTTCCACCTATACCTCTCCGCACTTCCTGTACCTTTAACTTCACTCTTCTGCTGCTGCAAACGACGTTACGCGCCGAGTACCTTCCTCCTTCATCCATTATACGCAACCTTCCTCCCTACTCGCGAAAATTAGCAGCCATCGGGAAAATTCAAATTTATGCGCCAAAAATCAAACGGAGAAAAAGCCGTCGCATGCATATGCAGAAGATAGAGAGAGTGTCGAGGAGGTCGTCGCGCACGAGGTGGCTAACTTGTTTATGGCCCGACGCCGGCAAGGACGCTGCGAAGTTACCGATGCATGTTTTAAGAGTGGGCGGACGTGCGAGAAATGGGGACTCGAGGGGACGAGGGCTGTGTTTCTTCGGCTGATGGGTTTGAAGCGACAATGCTGGGATTGGATGTTTATGGAGTTTATGAATCCGAGAGTGGTTTTGAAAAATATACTAGAGAATTTTATTTTATTTGATATTTCTATGTTACGATTATATAAGGTCACTGAGGCAAAAACTAAATAATAAGGTTTATCTACGACGAAAAAAAAAATAGCAAGTCAACTAAAAATTTTGAGTCCCTTGGAATTAACTTGGTATTAATCCACCATAAAAAGATTTCAAATTCAGCAATACTAACATTCTCATAACATTGTTTAAAAACAGCAACTTTCTTCAATACACACGCGACCTTACTTTTGGAAAACAGAACCACTCCATCCTTGTTAGGAGCTTAAAAGGCTCATTCCCGCTGAAATCGCCAGCGGTGTATATCCACTATATGCCCCGCCGTGCGCGATGTGTTCCATTTCTCCTCCCACCCCTAACCCAACCACCACCACAGTGAAACTTCCCTCTCAGCCAACGGCAGCACCGAAAAAAGAACTTCGCTGGAAAACATCGACACCCGAGCGCGTCACTGATCAAAAAAACCCCTTTCTCGACTTTACGTTCCCAGTAGTATACACACACACACACACACACTCCGCGCGCATCGATTTCCTGTAAAATTCCGATCCCGAAATACGAGCTCCCATCTTTCCCCACCCGGAAATATACAGCGCTATACTGCGCTCGACCTAGAAAGGCCAACAAAAAATCAGACGCACGTCTCGCCCGAAATGCAGTCGCGTACCTATATTCGCATTACATGCACTGCACATATCGCATATGCACGCGTTTACAGCCGCGCGGGGCACTCGGGATATACACATGTATAGATATGTGTACTCTCTCTCGCCTCGGCATTTCCGGATAAATCGATATGCTACTCCGCATATATACGCGCGTGCGTGTGTGTAGTGCGCGCGAGTGTTGCGAGCTGCTGATGCTCGTTCGCCGGTGTTCGATTGGAATGCGTGCGCGTCTTCTTTTGCGAGTCGAGTATGCGCCTAATGCAGTTACTTATACGCCGCGCGTCCCATTAGGCCGTAATTATCGCTGGAAGGGTAGAGAGTGAGCAGATAGTCGCTTTTGTCGAGGCTTTTTAGAGGGGCGGAGGTATACCCTTTTTCGGCGGGAGTTAATGCGAGTGATTATGCGGAATAATGGACTTTTTTAGTTGGGCCATATGGTATATAAGGTATTTAAAATGAGGTTTCTCGATATTTTTCTGATGCGTGCGATTAATTTGTAAGTAATGTTAATATTGTATGAGCTATGGTTTTGTTAACTTTTAATTAAAATAAATATTACAGAGTTTCGTCTCTTTTTTTTTTTGATGAAAATCCTTTAAAATGCAGGAATGACAGTATATAGCAAAAATGCATGTGTAATAAGTAAGTTCCTTTCCAAGTATAATGAATGTTTTTACATTTGTTTGGTTTAATTTTAAAAAATGTGCAATATCCATTCCCTCTCGTGCTTTCTACCGTGAAAACTAATTTTAAGGAACTTACTCGCTGAATTTCATAATCTGACGTCACCATGCAGTTACTTTAAAGCTACAATATTTGCTTTTAATTTTAGAGATATTAAACTTTTCTTGCACATACATATAGTTCTAAATGAAACCCTTTGATATCCCTTTTTTAATATCACCTGGAAAAGCTCAAAATAATGCATCATGCACTCGAAATTGTAAATTTCGAAAAATAAAATATTTTCGTTTTAAAAGTATACTTCAAAACAAATAGCTAATAACGTGGTTTGCATAAAGCATTAAATTCGCCTTCTTTAGGCGTCATAAACACTGCCGCCTGTACGAAAAGCAAAAATAATTTTCCACAGCAAGCGCGAATCGCGGGGAAAAAAATTTTAAAGTCGAGGGGGCGGAAAGGGGAATTTTTATTTCAGGATGGGGGGATCTATTTCCGGAGTTAACTTAAACTTTTTTCTTCTTTAATGAACTTATGAATTCCTTGAAGTCGTTCTTTTTAATTTTTTTACAGCTTTTAAAACAAAGTCCGCGCGAGGCCGTCACAAAGGTTCAGAGACCGGAAAAGCCTTTAATTAAAAATGCTGATTCTTTTATCTCGCGGAAAATTAAAGGAAATACTCGTTAGCACTACAGGTATACCCGATATAATTAGCATTTTTATGAAGTATAATCAGGCATTATCTTAGATTTTCCCTGACACTTTAGCGTGTTTAAAATTCTACATTTATTGTCTTATCTACATCCGGTAACGAAATTACTTGAAAATTAAACAAGAATAGCGAAATGAGATTACATAACTTTTATCAATTTCCTAGATACGGTAATACATTTGGTATAATTATATTATTATAAAATATCAGGATGCTTGAGCAATATTGTATTCCAAGAAAAGTAGTTTCTCAAAATTTGAAACCTCTCCAGAATCCTGATCGAATTGTAGAGCACTACATTTTTGGAAAAATTTCAAACTACACTCTTTTCTTTTATATTACAAAAGTGTAGTCTACCGTAACGTCAAACTACACTCTCGAATTTCATAAGAAAATATTCCACCGAAAATACCCACATATGTTGCAATACTTCAAACCCCAAACTACTCTCATCACTCAAACTTCATCTTTCACAATACAATCCAATTATAAATACACCCACTGTTTTAGTCCGCACTAATCCATCGGTCGCCTCGGCAAACCCTCCACCCTAAAAATAAGCACACCGGCTCGAAAAATAATTGCCAGAAACCGCAGCGGCGCAAGTGTGTGTCCCGTGGATCCATCCCCGGGGCTCATTAAAAAAGCAGCGCCGGCTCCGCGGTCTAATTGACGCGCATCCCCCTCTCCTCCACCGCAAACATCTGTAATTCGCCCCGGCGTCATATCGTCCTCGACGCAATCAATCCGGTCCAGCTGCCACCCTCCCTCATTATCACGACGATCTCTAGTAGCCCCCCGCGTTCGCGCGCGTTGCATTTTAATCGACACGTGCACCCCCTCATCCCCCGGTTCGGTTTAATTAACGGACTACTCCCGATCCTGTACGTGACGCGTTCGATTTCTGCGGTCAACGGATCTTCGGGTTTTCCCCTTTTTTCGGAGATGTGGGATGTAAATTAGACATGTAATGAAAATTGAATTTCTCTTGACGTGGTCGTTTTTTTTTGGGGGGGGGGAGTGAGTTTTCGCGATTGATTGGGGGCTGATTTTTTGACGTTGATTGAGGTGCGGTTGAGTAAAGGGTCGATAATGCCAAGTAAAGGAATTGATTTCGTTTATTTTGCGAGGATAAAAGTGTATAAAACAAAATTAGAAGCTTTAATCAGTCGGTATTTCGCGGATATTTTTGTATTATTGGACTTTTTACTGTTTAATAAGAGCGGTATTTGTAGAACGGTAATAAACGAATCGAGTAACATATTTTAGATTAATTACGCATAATATTATGCACAATACAAAGCTATATATATATATCGGCCGCACATATTTCTATGATTGTATTTACACGAAACTAGGACTGAACGCATACGTATAGTGAATATCGCAAAAGGAAAATTAATTTTGTGGAACGCGGCATTAATTAAACGAGCACGGCAAGAAGCCGTAATTCAACATAGTTCATGCTCTCGATATCTTTGTTTTGCCGCGCAGCTGTGCCCGCGCTTCATTAACGAAATCAATTTCACTTATAACCGATTTTCGACAGTTTCACGGCGGGTTCATTAAAATAACAGCGAGTATTTGAAGGGGAAAGAGCAAGAGAGCGAGCGAAATGGCGAATGGGTTAAACACGAGCGTCGCTCTGAAATTTCTTAATATCGTCGGGATTAAGTCATTGAATGTAGTCCAATATACCCGGTTTTAGCATCGCGGATATTGATTCGCAGCTCGTGGGCATGATGAAAAATTTAAGTTTCAAGTTTTATGTTTCATTGGGTGGCTAAAAGCAGGCACTTTGAAAGTTTCACTAAAAGCTCCTTTAAAAATAAAGCAACTGTCGGCTCTTAATTTTATTATAGGTTTTATCTTTGGCTCGAAGCATTATTCTAAAACGCTATATATTGTCGTTTACTATAGAAATTTCAGCCGATAAGGATATGTATTGAATTAGTCATTTATACTGCTCAATTTATGCTTTTTGAAAGGTAAAAAAAGTAGTGGATAAAGAATTGTGATTGACATTTTTCCAAAATTAATCCCAATCTGTAATTTTTTGAAACCTCCATAACTTTACTTTCATCATTCAAATATGAAATCCAAAATATTCACATTGTAATAAAAAAACTGCTGCCAATGCATTTGCACTTAGCTTCCTCAAACTTAAACTAATTTTTCATGAAAATAATTAATTTCATCATACGTTTTCTTTTAAGAAAATTTTCAAATAAAGATAAGTCGAAGCGTGTGCAAAACAGTAGGCAAAGCAGTGTGCAAAGCAAGGTTTTTGTTTATACGACGTGTACAAAGCTTGATTTAGCGCATGCTTTTTTATTCGAGCGTGTGAGAAATCGAGCTTTGCGCTCGGAGTTAAAAAAAAAATGGTTGCATAGAATACTCGTAGCGATTTCTACTTCCGTGAAAATCTTGACTTGACAGCTTAGTA
>JAPYZO010001217.1:0-43897 GCA_030522905.1 Torymus flavipes | reverse complement strand
GGCGTTTCGCAAGTTTTGCACAATCTGTTTTGTATCACGGCGCTCAGGTATTTGAATCGCTTGCACTTTTTCCGGGTTCACGTCTCGCGTTACTTTTAAAGACATTTGTCACTCATTCAGCTATCGTGACTGGTCACAAATGATTTATTTATTTTTTTACTGATATTGTACTTAATTATGCGCATTAATTAAAATTAAGCTTTCTTATTTATAGGATATGTCTAATCATCTTATTATTTAAAGAAAAATAATTCAAATTATACAAAACAAATATTTTTATAATCTCAAAAATAGAATACGATGTTTAAATTTAGCTAGTATATTAGAAATATGTATTTAGATGAAGTTGTTGAAAACGATTATTTAATATGCAGGTACTCACTTTTATACATAAAAGATAAACAGCTAGAAAAATGGCAAGTTTGTTTAAAGTGTTTAAGAAATATCATCCTCGACATATAATTTGATGGTACGTTTACAATGAGTTAATTGATGTTATAACAAGAGCTGAGAGAATTCAATCTCTTATTCCTCAGATTTAACAAACGCCTACAAAAGTATGCTCTGATGTGAGAGGTATATAAAGAGAAATCTGAGTGAAAAGTCTGCTTGTTTTGTATATAAAATGTGATGAAGTCAATGCGGGTTCTCCTCTGTTATTGTGATTATCAGAGACGAGAAACTAAACTTTACGAAAGCAAAGCTATCACGAGGAAGTATTAATTTGAGGAAAATCGTATGTGGGTTTACGATTGATTAGACTTGTAGTGTTTATTTATAGGCTAATTAGAGTTAAATGAATGGTACATGATTTATTTGAGTAAAATAAATTTGTTTAACTATGTATTCATCAATTTCGAACAACTAAGCTCACTCTGCGTGTCTTTATTTTTGTTAACCTTATTGCTCATGCGAACACGTGACCAGAGTCGGACAATCACATTACATGTAATTTGGCTTCATTTCAAAGTTCACAATTTTTTTTCACGGAAAAGAAGGATTTCATGTGTTATTTTTAATATAAATATATGTATTGTATTGAATTAGTCCTAAAAAATTTTAATGCCTTCTAATAGCAAGTATCTTGTCTTGTACCTTTCTATCATATTATATCCACCATGCCATATTCTTAATAATATTTTTCCTATTCCTTGAATTAAACTATACCTTTTCAATACTTAGACAGAGCACAATAGGGATAAAATAAAAATTCTTTAATGGACTTTCATACATTTTATTTTATACCAGTACCATGTCAAATTGTTGATTATAACTCGTAATTACAGAGGTAAATTTCCAAGTACATTCACACACCTCAGATTTCATAATAAATTTCTTACGTTTCATTAAAAATATCAAGTCAAGCTTTGCATTGTATATATGTATAGAAAATAAGTTTTTTTAGTAACGTGTGTAATGTACATACCACGCCAATAACAAAAAAGGTATTGAACACGTTGTTTTTAAAATAAAAGACTTCATGGCAGATCATTCAAACGTCTTGTTAAATCAAATGTATTTTCTTCGTTGTATATACATATAAAAACCGACCATTAAGGTTTTGCATATTAAGTAATGCGCCGAGCGCACACTTTTATATTTTATACTATATAAACTTAACCGCAATGTAACGCATGTTCAATTTTGGCACATTTTACATAAACGTTCGCGCTTTTTATCTAGATACTCGTTCCCCCGGCTGGCCATGAACTGCCTAAACGCAATAAATTATCTCGAAAAAACTTTTCTACCCGCGTTGTCCTTTGCCTGGCACGATATAACCTCGACGATGCGTGCGCGGTGCATCGTCGCCGCGATCTTGACACGCTGACCATCAAAAATGCGCCTCAATCTTTTCCTTGTGAAAATAATTTCATGAAAAATTATAATATATATGCGCACTCGAGTTTTTCCCTTCGTTGTTGACTCATCATCGCGGCCTTCGGTGCGAAGAGAAAGAAACGCGCGCGTTGACGAGTTGTATACATATAACACCTCTGCCGGCTTTTTACCAATGCCATTCACGAATTTCGTCGTCGACTCTCGCCATTAGCATAGAAAAACGGCTTTTATGCTAAAAAACCAATCCCGCCGGTCCGCTCTATTCGCCGAACGCTTGCTGTTTGTCTTTTTCATTTTTTGGTAGCCGAGCTTATACCGTTGCAGCTCGCAACACGTTTAAGCATTATAATATACGTGCCTTTAGGAGCTGCGGGTATGTGTTTAGTATAGTGCTGAGAGTATTTTGTCACGAATTTTTTGCTGTTTCGTAACGTTCGTTGTTGTTATCAATTTGGCTGGTTTTTTTCGGCAATGATTTTGTTTTTGTGAGTGTTTTAAAGGCTCTTAACATTTTCTGATTACCAATAGTCTATCGTTACTTGATGATTATCTGATCGACGATCTTTCGTCTTATCAGTACGAATCGTAATACTGTTGCATAAAAGTCAATGTGCTTAAAAAAAAGTAAGAGAAGTGTCATTGATAAGATATTCGGTATCTTGAACGAGAGATAAAAATTGATTCCAAAAATGTTCACTAATCTAACGGTAATTTTTTTTCTGGAAAATTTCATATCTATTTTGCATATCGATAATAGGAGGAAATGGCTATTTTTAGATGCGACTATTGGAATAGTAAGAGCGTGTGCATTTTCCCCCATTGAATGCGCACTGAATTACTAAATCGAAAGTAAATATCACAGCTAGCAAATAATCGCCATCTGTATCAAATGATAAACAAAATTTATCTAAATGCAAGGAATTTCATTATTTTAGCTATATATATCAACGCCGTTAAAATCATTTATATTTTATTACCTTTGAATATACAGAAAAAGGACGGATACTAGTCACGTTAATCCTATATACCCTCGTACCGGAAAAATTATCCTTTTTTCTTGCAAATTGATTTTTCTCAACTTCTTTTACAGCTCAATTTCGCATCGCGTAATCCCCATCATAATATGAAGGCTTGAGAAAACAAACGACCATAATGCGGCTCGCGTCTTAACGGTGTCGTAAAATTTGCATATTCGAAACTATAAACCCGTTCGCTATATATTATGCACGCGTATGAGAGAGTCCGGGCACGCACGATTATGTCAACGCTCGAGCCGTGCATCATCATCGTCCAAAGACTTTACGCGTGTCGCGATATAAAAGAAAAAAATTAGATTCATCGCAAGTGCCAATCTCATTCTTACTCTGCATTTGTGTATTACATACGATATATCCGCGAAATCGTCGGCTTACGCGACAACGCGCCGCGCGCTTTAGCGTTATGCAACACAAATTATTGTCGCGCGGATGTGGCACATGGAGAGATATGTATACCGTCGTCGCGATCGACATACATATCAGCGAAATTCGTCGTCGTTTGGATTTTCGCGTGCGACAACGCGGCCAGAGATTATATACGTGTTTGTGTATGGATGTATACGTATATTTGAAAAGAGATAACGGCGCGATGGCACTTGTTTTGAGTTTCTCTCGCGGCTTAGCTTATTATAACGTTATATACTGTGATTTATTCGAAATATAGGAAGTAAGATAAGCAGATGTTGAGTTGAATAAAAATTTAGAGTCTAAGAGTAAATATTGATAAAGCGATCCTTAACAATAAAGTAGTGGGTATATTAATAATTGAAGAGCAGAAATTATATATGGTAGCTAAGTTAAATATTTTTTATATTTAACCTTTGTCACCTCGTTTGATTGTTTAATTAACTGATAAAATTGCAAGATAAGTTTTTGCATTACGTGTGAAATTAATAAGCGATAAGAAAGTGTGCGGAATTATGAACATTAATATTGATTATGAGAAAAATTAAAATAGCTTGTAATAAATTTGAAATAAAAGTTTAATTGTCATCTAACTACAGGTAGGCCCAGAATGTTGTAAATTGCCTTGAAATTAGTAAATCTTTGTAATGGATATGAACGTTCGTATTATTCTTAATTATTCATCTATTTTCTTAAATCGCAAAAAAAATTTTCTGCCAGTAAATACTCAAACAAGGAAAAACTTGAAAAAAATCATCAATTACTTTAAATTTTTATTGAATCTTCCAGAACCCGATACAACATAAAAATTTAAAAACAAAGTCAAGGGTTAACGGCTTCTCCTAACGCATACATAAAAAAAACACAGTTCGACCGAGCAGCGAATAGAGAGCGCGTCGCGACAGAAAAAGGAAAGTGCGTGCTAAGTACGCATGTCGCTCGCTATCGTCGGCCATTCGAAATATTAATGACGCGACTGTCCTTGCGCCTGTTGTCCCCAACGTATAAATGTACTCGAAATCGTCAACAGCTCTCTCGCCTCTGCTCTGTGTGTACTCTTATCTCGGTATTTTCTTCTCGGCCGCGTATATATATATATATACACACGCATATTACACGTTGCACATACATGTCGAGAGCCGATAATTATACATGCGAGCGCGTGCGATCATCGATGCGCGCCGGAGACGAAACTTTTTTTCGGCACGACTTGCACAAGCTTCGCGATGATTATCGTCCATTGTCTCATGTCGCGTGTGTGTATATGTATACTCGCTATATGATGGTTCGCATTGAACTCGATGTCTATTTTCGACGCTCGTTAAAAAAGATGATTATATGCGCGCTGTAGTAGGGGTCGCGGCTGCGGGGTACATTATCGCAATGATGAAACGAATGATTTAGAGGCGGATGATTAGGCCTCGTTTCGTCGATACTTTTTAGCGTTTGTCACGAGTGTTTTTTTGCAGTGCCTCGCATTTTAGAAATTAAGTGGCGTGATTTTCATTGGGCAAAAAATCTTTATTCTCCAGTGATCATTATCGATTCCTGCGTTTCATATATATACTGCTAATCTTCACCGGTAGATTCGACAAATGTTTTGATTGTTTCGTGGAATTTGTGAAAAAGTTTTGACTTTTATGATCAAATTATATTTTTATATTTTATCTGAGAATAAAGTTGATATCAGCGAATCATTAAATCATTAAAGTTTTGCTCTTTTATTATAAACGTATAGGTGACTAGCAAATTTTTGCTCGATGCTGCATTTGAAAACGTTTCAGCGCAAAAAACTTGCCAGTCATTCGATGCTTCAAAGCAGCAAAATCGAACTTGAGGATGTAGCGAGTCTCATTGCTTATGGAAATACTGTACACTTCAGCATATTTAATGATCATTTTTCAGTGCTTAAATTTATTCTGTACATACATTTCTTCTTGCAAACGTATGATGGATATTTTATGTAAATGTATTTGATGCAGGCTTTAAAATTGTGTGATAAATGAAATATTCAATATTATAGGTGATGTCATAAATATACCAGTTATGAAAAATATACCATAAACAGTGAAAATTATGATATTCATATTAACACTCGAAAGAACAACGAGCATGAAACGTTACAGAATTACATTTGAAAACAATGCTGTCATTATATTATTACCATCTCTTGTTGTACTCAACATATTACTTAAGCTAATTAGCACACGCTAACAAGGCTCTGAAAGGACAAAAAGAGCCTCTATCCTCTTCGAACGGATGACTTTCTCGCGATACCCCCGGCAATTCCTGAAGGAAAGCCCTTTCATGTACGAACTCAACACCAACAGCCCATCGTCGGCAACATTCTACATGGATCATCCTATAACCGCGAAATCGGAGACCACAGCAGCTCCTTAAGGACGAGTTAATCGATGCACCTACACCGCACGTGTGTGCGTGCGCGCCTTTTTATAGCAGTATACAATTTCAGCCGACGGAAACCATAAATTTCCTCCTCCCTTTCCCTGCTTGGCTGCTGCAGGATGATGGGTACCGTAAGGGCGCGCGCAACACATAGCCCAGTTAGAAAATAACTGCGCTGCTGCGGGGGCAGGAAATTCGCGCGCTCGACTTTTTAATTAGCCCCCCGGCGGCGGTGGGTCGTCGTCGCGCGCTCTACTATACACAGCGCACACACGCCTATGAATATGCATCTTGCGGCGCAGCCGCGACGCCGCTGGAAGCATAATTGCAGGGGCGCGCTATTATTGGCCCCGGCGATTGTCGGCGCGATGTTATCGCGTTTATATGTATATGTACGCGCGAATGTCGTTCCTACATATACGCGAGCTGCGGGCCCGTTACGCGTTTGCCTGTGTATAGTGATAAGGGGGTTCAAAGAGAAGTTTGTATACGGTCGAGTTTTTTTTTCTTTTGAAGAGAAGCATGTGCGGGTGAGAAGGTCTTTGTAGGGTATCGTGTATTTAATGATACGACCAATTTTTTTTTTAAGAGGATACCTAAATAATTACTATACTATTGATTTCGGCGAACAAAAGTACAATGTTTTAGTATATGGAATACGCTGTTACAAGCAAAATGTTTCCTATTATTTTTTTTCTTTTGCAGCTGAGTGCAACTTTCACTTCGATTAGTGGAAGAAGTGAAAAACACTTTAGCGAAGCCATCATTATTTTCCGTAAAGTGCAGTGGTGTATGCTATTTTACTGATTAAGGAAGATCGAGACTAAGCAATGCCTTTATTTTGATATTTATGTATATAAATTTATTAAGGTATTATTCAAAGTTGTAAATAAATGTTGAAATTCAATGAATAACGATAACTTTTTTAAGTTTAAAATTTTTTGAAAATTTCTAATGCTCAGTACTGTATCGTATGAAAAACAAATTCAGTAAGGTTTCGCACAATCTTATAGTTCAATTATAAATTCTTCTTTACGACTTATTGTCTGCATGGGGAACTTTCACGATGAGTTCTAAAAATTTTCTCTATTATTACTAATACACGAATTCCTAACATTTTATTATGCTATTTAGTGATATTTATACGTCATTGTATTACTTTATTACTTAAGTTATTTTTAACACATTTTTGCTTTTAATTTGCATGATATGAAGGTTTTTATTTCATAAAGTAATTAATTCTTAAACGTTATGTCAGATCCATCAAAGAGCTCTCTTATATTCCACGTTTAAATTTTTGTCACAAAAAATTCTTCAAAATTATCAACGTTCAAATTGTAATGTTTCCTTCTTTAGTATATATTTAGTTTATTTAATAACTGCGAAAAATCATTTAATTCCGTCTCAGCGATGCTAATTTTAGACGCATGGTGCTAAAAACTGTAGGAAATAGTAAGTGTTTTGTATTATGACTTAGTCATTGATTCGTAGGTAAATTGAATTGTTGACTGAATGAATGGCCACTTAAAAATTGCATAAAATATATTACCGTGAAAAGTCAGTTTGTGTATAGAGTATCTAGTACTCAATGTCAAATGGCAATATAGTATTCAGACGTCAGCAAAATTTATTCAAGTCTTATATATGTAAACAACACTTTAAAAAGTCCTATACATTTTTTTATGCTCTACTGAGCACTTTTTCGAAGTGTTTTTTCAAACGAACATTGAATAAATAATTAACATTACAGAATATGTAGAATTTTTTCGATTTCACGATATCAATATTGACGACTTCAACTTTTTACCCCGGACGACATTGCTGTATTCTCGATTAATTCAAATCGCCCTGCATCGTAGCAATATACTATACGAGTATACTTTTTTTACTTAGTTCTACATTTTTACTTAAAAAAGATGTAACGCGCTTTAATGGCTAGAAAATTATGGGTGGCTTCGCCTTCAAGAGGTGCGCGCGCTCATTATCATATACCGCGCTCAAATATTTTTCCTCCCCGGCGTGATTTATTCCAGAATATTTCGAATGCGCGAAGCTTACACACATTTCAATGAAACGTTCCCGAGGAAAAATCATTTACATATGTATGCCGCATGTTATTCCACATCTAATTGTGGAGAAAAAAAAACTCGTTTCCAGTTCCGCGCGATTTCTTAACGTCTCTCGTCTGTGACTCGTATGAATCGCAACCCTGCATGTTAATTTCTCCGACTTGATCCACATTTATACATACATAAATTTATACCTCGATGCGCACTTTCGACAATATTTCTAACCCCCTATGTATTTCTTTTGCACCTACTGACTCATTGTTATCTGAATTGCAGGTGATGGGCAGGCAGCAGTACATCGTGAAGCCGATGGTAATGGAAGAAGAGAACAGCAACGCCAGCAGCGGCAGCAGCAGCACTAGCAGCAGCAGCAACAACGCCGGCAGCAACAACAACAATAATAACAACAATAATAACAATAACAACAACAATAACAGCAGCAGTAACAATAACAACAACGGCAGCACAGCCGGAAGCGATAATCCGGTGGTGGCCGGAAGCAGCGGCGTCGTCAGCGAGGCGGCCCTCGCGCACGCGCCCGCTCTCACCGAGCAGACGCTTCGTGAACACGGCATCCCCCTTCAGCAGGCCATCCAACAGGTGTGTACATGACTCATACGCGGCCATCCCCCTAATCTAATATAACGTAATTGCGCCTACGCCCCGGACTAATTGGGACGCCGTCTCGTAGAAGTGCCACGGTAATGCGTTTCCAAAGTCAAAAGAGGGGTAATGCTATATATATTCTCGTTACTTTTATCTGAGATTTCGGAAGCCGAGAAGTTAGATAAGATACGGCTGATGCTTCTTTAATGGATTATGGTCGAAAAGTTACCGCTTTGGAATGAGTTATACGAGCTCGTAGTTTTGTCTGTTCACGTCCACGAGAACGCTCGGGAAAATACAGCTGAATGAAAGTAAATTGGAAAACTGCTTTGTAATTCTTATACTCTATAGTTAGCGTGTTTGATGAAGAAAGATATTACGATTCTGGTTGATGGGGTTTTTTCCCGATGTTGAGGATATTTTTAAGTTTGTTAGAAAAGTTTAAGGGTTATTAAAAATAGAAATTTGTTGACATTGTCAATGTAAATATTAAGAAGAGTATAAGGTGTATTTGCATTAAACGTCGTTGAGAAAAAGGCAATTTGAAAGACACATTGTACATAACTTACACTTAAGAAGGCTTTGGACGCGTCTAAATTGTACAAGAAGACAATTTCGTAATTTTCCCCATAATCAGTCAGTAATAACGCATCAAACTTGTACAATTCGTAATATCCAATGTTTATGCATGACAGTTACTAGACAAGTCGAAAGTAATTGCACACCGGTGACTTGTATGTAAATTATCGCAAAAAATTCAGCTGTCGTTAGAAACATTCCTAAAAAAAATTATTTATTGGTCACTTATTTAACTGTATAATAAAATTTAAAGTCTATTATATTAGATGCTGAATTTAAATATTGTAATAATTATATCTATAAAAAAATATGAACAGTAAAAAAGATGTTTTGATGAAACATCGTAAAATAGGACAGCATAATTATTTGCAAACTGCGTGGTATGTAGAGAGAACGCATACCTAATTTTTTTTTTCTTAATAAAAGTTGAGTACTTACACATCTTCGATAACATTTTTTTATGTTTTATAAGAACTATTGAAAAAATGAATGGAATTCCGTTTCATTTTCTAATACCAAACTTTATTACGATATTCACATATTTTACGGGGAAAAAAGAAACCTGACCACTTTTACAAAGTTTCTTTTCAAATCAAAATCTCTTTTCACGCCGACCAATCAAACTTTCCCCAACAATTGATCGGTTCACATAGAGCACAATCAGTGCCTCCGCAAAAAAGAAAAAAAAAACATCGGAGAAAACTCCACTCCCCCATCGTCTTGCCACTTCTCATAGGGTCATCGTCCAGCAGCAGCAGCAGCAGCAGCGGTTCTATATAGATACTACTCCACTTTCGCGAAAACTCCCGCTTGTGTTCGCTCTCACTGGTGCTGCACGCCGCGCGGGAAAGCCGACGTTCCCGTTATTGCGCCTCGCTCCTCTGTGTGTGCACTTATCTCTCAATCGAACCTCGGCAGGCGCGCAGGCGATCGCTACAGCTCTCTTGTGCGCACCTTGTAATTTCCCAGGGCCCGTAATGATCCGTCGGCTTCTTTTTCCTTGGGAAATCTAATGGCGATACGCATTACCGCCGTGCGTGCCGACGTCGTCGTCGTGAAGTTCCTTTGCTCCTTTTCACACACGCGCGTGCTGTGTATGCGTATATATATATATACACTTACGCGCGTTGCGAAAAAAATTGACGTGTCGAGCCGGTGCAATTAAGGCGCGACGCGCGGCGGTCGTTTTGGTGGAAAAAATTGAGGGAAAAACGGACGTGCGCGTCCTGCGTTGGCGCTTTTTTATGCGCTGCTTGATAATGTTGGTTTATCGAAACGTTATTACACTGTGCCGGCTTGTTTTCTGCTTTTTTTCTGTTTGTTATTACGTACGCGCGATTAGAAGTCATCGAGTTTCGATCTTATTTCCTAATTAAAAAATCAATTAACAACATTTTTCAACAGATTTTATTAAGAGATAAGTAAAACGTAGTTTATAATCATAAATACCAAAAGAAATGTATACGTCTCAACGATTGAAATGTTTACGAAAAATTTATGCAGAGTATTTTTTGTTTCAACGTTCAAAGAAAAGTTTCTTCAAGATTCAAAAACATCTAATAATAGCAGCGTATACATATTTTACTCATAATCCATAACAGGTTTTGTAATCTCGCATCTATTACTTCACGGCGGTGATTCATTAAATCCACGCGAGACAATCCGGCTCTCTTCGGCAATAATAACAATAAAACCTCATCGAAAAAACAACGTTATAAGTACCTGATTCATTCTGAAGTATACGGCGTTTGTCTGACCAAAAAACCGCCGACATGCCTACTTATCGTCCAACGACACCTACCGCACGAGAGACATACTCGTCGTTCGTAAACTAGACCGAATCGATCCTTCTCCGCGCGCACGCACTTGTCGATAACAGACAACAACCCCCCATCATCCCCTAATTCTCAATGCAAAATAACCAACGATTGGTTATACAAGAAGTCACTCGCCGGACAAAAAGCACGCGGCCGTGCGATATACATGTACACGGACGAGTCCTCGTGCGGCTGTAATAATACCAGGGAGGGAGCTCATGCACTCGTTATGTGTGCGCCGTGCCGTGACTCGCGGAAGGTTACGCAAGCGCGCCGTGGTCTAGACGATCGCGAGTCGTGACTTTACGCCGCGAATGAGAATTTTACAGGAAGTCCGTGGCGGGACTCTCCTCGATGTTAGCCTCGAGGATAGGCGAATCTTCGCGCGCTGGTTATACTTACATGACGTGTGTGCGGGTATTTATACTGGGAGGTTTGGAGACTGGACGGACGGGTTCGTTGCGAGTTTTGCTGTGTACACGTTTTCTGCCTGACTGGTTCCCCTTTTCAATCTCAAACCTTCTTTTCACGAGCGCAGTTTTGTTGAAGCTGAATATCAATGTCAATGATAAAAGCGCAGACATCAATTATTTTTAAATGAAAAAGAAAAAAAATCGTGAGTGTGTGTATATAAAAGGTTGTGTGAAATTTGCGAAAGTATTACATCAGATTAAAGAAGAGAATTTATAAAATAATTGAGTGGCTGTTGGATTAACGTTGAAAGATGATTTCTTGATTATTATCATTATTGACGAATTAATTTATAAATTAACCTTCAACACAAAGTTTTCACTGTAGCATTAACTTATGAACCGACTAGGTACCATACAAAAAAAAGTTATAAAATATATCCACTTGAGAGTGCACTGACGAATATACGGAACTAACATTTTTTTAGCGTATATTTTTTGCTAATTTTTTTTTTAGTAGGTAAGGTTTCAATTTGCGGTGTTGCACAACTTTTGGTGTTATATAGAAAGTTTCGAAAGTGATGAACATGATTGGAAGATAAAAGCTGCGCAGATAAATTACTATAATTAGTTCTGATTGCAAGAAAAATGTGGGCTACTATCGTTTAAGCGTTTGTCAGCTGATTGAGAAATATTCTTTATCTACCTTGTGTAGCGCATACTCGTGCTTTGCTAATAAGTTTTATCGCGAATATAACTTGCATCTCCGTTCTTTACAAATTGTGATGTACTGCTAATCGCTATTCGTGTTCTGAACTTCTGATGTCTTCTCAGAAGAAGCAAATTCAATTGAACTTTTTAATTTTTATTATTAATTTGTCAATCACAAAACGACACCTTTCATTAAAAATCATTAATTATGTGTAAAAATGTTGCAATGCGAAACTGTATTTAAAATTCTTTATAGTTTTACGTGATATTTTCACTTTAAAGCTGGAATGACTTTTATATTTTTTGTTGTAAATATCATTACACCATACGAAACCGTTTAATGAAACAGACAATAAATTCTAAAAATAATATACATAAACATATAAATCCATATAAATAATGCCATTGAGGAACTGATAACAGCGCTATAGCAATACACGAGCTTGGCCGATTTAGCTAAAGTTCATTGTAACGTCAACAGAATGCGCTCACAATGTGTTGCTAACGGGACGAGCAGTAAAGCGGGAACGCTTATTCGGTATACAATTACGTATAGAAGAAAAAAATACATAATTCAAAGTATAATTAATTACTCCGTTACTTAATATACGCGCCGCTTTTAATTATAAATTAGCAATTCTATACCTTACTTCTGTACTGGGTGTTTTACTTATATACGCATAATCTTACCCTCCACTTTTAGATCTTCATTATCTCTGCTACCTATAGTACCCACATAGCAACTCTCAACTGTAGCTATAACAATTAAACCTCAGTTACAATTTCAATCCATCCATTAATTTCGCACGAAACGACGACAGTGCAACGTTACAACGTGCACGCACCTCGAGTTACATATATCAAAAAAAAAGAAAGAAATAGGAATGAAGCAAGATTCTAATCAACGGAAAGGCTCACTATATATTGGCGTCGTGGATATGTAACGAAGCAATACAATGCGGGCGGCAAGGTGCATCGACATCGGCCGACAAAAGCGGAGCACGCGCGCGCAATAGGGGCGTTATCCTTGTTACCTGTCGTTGCTGTGTATATAAAAGACAGAGAGGGGTATATACGGACATATATGCTCGCCGTGCGTATGTACATGTAACGTGTGCCGTTATCGGCTATCTAAGTCGATGAAATTCAGGCTCGGACGCCGCCTGCGGTCGATAACATTGTTTCAAGTTCGCTACACTAAACAGCTCTTCAAGCTTTTGCCATATTAACGATATACACGTTAGGCCAAACCTGTTTTATTGGGTTGTTTATTTATTAGGATTTAAACTTGTGTGGCAGCGAATGTTGTCAATCCATGCCTGAGGGAATTACGGGTTTGACTATAATTTATCAATATGGAGTATGATAAATCACAACTTTTATATAAAATAATCGGAGTTCAATGGTTTCCATTTTTCCATGTACTGTCTTGTCAATGAACAATTTAACATGTAGTTTTACCTATTTTTAAGCCGTGTTAATAATATTAGTCACTTGAAGTGCATAATAATTAAGATGTTGTATCATATTTCAATGTTACTCTTAGTAGTCGTTGCGTCTTGATAGCAATTATTAATGTCAAGACTATTTACGAATAATATTGTAGTTATAAGGTAAAAACTATTTTAATAAATAAATGTAGAAATATGACAGAGTTCTATTACAATAATGAAGTAACAACGTGTTACTCGGTCATTACAGGAAGGACTGACTATAGCAAGAGCAAAACATCCTTTGTTCGATGCTTGAACCCTCCAAAATGCATTTTCCCGAATACAATGATCCATATCGGGGTTTCAATATAGTACAGCAATACGAGTATATAGTTGTCACAGCTAAACCGTATCCGTATAGGCCTGACACCAACACTTTTATTGCCGTAGGAACAAAAATATTGTGATATTTCATATACTTTTTTTTCAGTGTATATATTATGACATATGCGTGTTTTGAAAACATATACACATATATAAAAGTTATAATAAAAAGCGCGGTTTATAATACTAAAAACGTTTAATAACTATTTCGTATTTGTACAGAAGTGAATCACCAGAAATAAGATTAGAATCATCTATACAATGATACAACTAACATAAAAAAAACATACCTTCTTATTCTATAGGCAAGACTAATTGTATAATTTCCGTTTTGTTTTCAGTTCGAGACGTGGTGGTCGTCGCTGACCTGCGTAGCCGCGGGTAGCGCGCCGCGTTTTGTCGTCGATGGGCAGGCACCATTGCGACAGTGCCTCCACCCGGAGGCCTGTAACAAGCTTGTCGAGCTGCCGGCCCACTACACCGTCTTCCACGATCTCAGGAAGGAGTTCAACAAGTGCTACTCGACCAACGACGAGCTCTCGCTCCTCAGCATTCAGGACATGATGCAATGTATCCTTTCACGTCTTTCTTGCTCCGATAATTTTTATCGGATTTATTTGAATAATATTATATATACATAAACCAGGGTTCGACATTTCTCGTATGTGTACGTTTACTATAGATGGTGCAGTGCTATTTGGATAGCGTATAATAGTTATAAAAATCAGATTTTGCGCGTACAATTGCGGGTGTTGTACCAGAGTTTTTGACTTTTTCTTACTCGCCCATATAATAAAGTTAAATAATTGTATAGTATTATTAAGTGTGATGAAGAGAGGTACTATTATTAGCACCGTTCGAAGCTGCATAATTTAGTAGAATAGAAAATTAATACTCGTGAGCAAGCGTCTAATAATATTTACCCGCACAAAACGACAAATTTTTTTGTCCGCATACCCCCTGGCGTAAAACACAGTATTCAGCCGCACGCATATTTCACGAAGGATCAACTTTGTCTGCGAATAATGATATGCAATTTGCGAAAATAGCCGTAAAACGACCCCAAGAGCATATACGATCCTTCGTATATGTACAGATATATACAAAGTATCGATCCTTCGCACACAAGCGCACGTTTATTGTCATCTTCGCGCACGTATGCCTATTATATCGTCGTGCGATTTTGCATGTTCGCGCGCATGTGCCAGGCATCGTTTCCGGAAAATAACGCGGCTCATTAGCATCGTACTTACTCGACGCGGATGAATATTGTAAATTTGTAACTGTCTGTCTTGACGATTCCTCTCTTTTTTCGTATATTCGTTGTCTAGAAAGCACGTATAGATAGACAACGTGTCCGAAGAAAGACGAAAAAAAGACGACGTGTACGCGGGGGTCAGCGGTGTCGGAGTTTCTCAAGACGATTACCAATGCAAAAAGGTCCCCGCGGGCGCGATAATGTTTGCGCTGCCATAGCGAGCCACGTGTCTTTCCCTTGCAGAGTTTCGAGAGTCGAGGTTGTATGTACGCGGCGCGGGTTTTCTCGCGTGGGCTTTGAAGTACGTATTGGTGGTTTTTTTAATACGTATATATGCTTGCGCGTATATAAGAGGGATTGGGATGTCAGAGGTGTGGGCATTGGGATGGATGGGAAAGTGCTTTCATGTTGACAGGCACGATTTGTACTTAGAATCAAGATACGATCAACGTGATAAACGTCTGTTATGTTGATGAAATAATTGGAAAATGTAGTTTGTTATCAAAAATTTGTTTCTTTTTTTTTTTATTCTATAATTTCAAAGTTGTAAAAATAATTCTTATCGTGTTTTCAAAATATATTCTTTATATTATTTTATACACTTGTGTTTTGACAAATTGATTCATTTTTTACCACGACAAATTAATAATAATCTTATAGTATTTTTTAAATATTCAATGGTTTTCGGAAAGCCTACAGCTTATTTATATTGCGCTAATTATAAACGTGAGCAATGATTCATTGAATTCATTGTGAAGAACGTTCTAAGGTATTAAAAATGGCACGTTTGAGAATCGCTGGCGCTACGACTCTCAGGTTACCGGTGCTCTAAAAAAAAAGTATATTCTCGCCGTTGCAATCGGTCAATGGCATCCCGAGAATTCGCAGGATTTTCTAACTAACTTAGATGAATATTTTATAATCTTGTGAATTTCTATTAATTCAATATTTTAATGTTGTGTATTATTATCATTATACGTATAATATTAGCTTTATTAATTTGATGCACGGATAAATTTTTTTGCTATAGCAAATTACTATATATAGTATAATGTTTAATAAAGAAATGAATGAATTTTTAATCATAACGTTTTTATATGAGCTTAGAAATTGTACCATTTAAATGATCAATTGTCAGTATTAATGATATTAGTTAGGTAATTTTAACAATAAAATTACCCTATTCATTTATTGATGCACATTGCAGACGTAAATCTGCCACAAATCGAAGTAAATCACAAAATAAAACTTATACTAAATTTGAAAAAGTAAATGAAGCCTTATCTCTACGTTAGCAAGTCCACAATTAAAAAGTATAATTACTGAAATCCTTGAAAGCCACTGTCATGATGTCTTTTCTCCGCAAAGCAACGCCCCGATAAAATCTCTGGAGTTTCTTTCGACTTTACGGTCGTTGATTTGCTTTTAACTAAAACTGTTTACCGACTATCCATCGAGCCTAAGTATGAAAAATGCAAATGTGCCTCTTACCCAGGTTAAAAAAAGATTCTTTTCTGGGGATTTCGGTGCTCATTCATTTCGTGCGTGCTCATGCATTATTAGCACACTTTCGCTGGAGGAAACCAACGAAATTTGAATTTTTCAGATTTTTGATTGTCTTGTCTACTATTGTTTGTCTGGTCACAGACTTTGCAGTCTGGAAAAGGAATTTCATTACTATTTTTGCATTCTCGTACAAAAAAAGTTTCTTAAAATTCGCAGAATTAAAGATCAACAACAATGTCATGTTATATTAATGATAAAATCAAATTTTTTTTCTTCATTTTTTATTTTTTACTCAAAATATTGTAAAACATTAAATATACATATTATGAGGAAATTTTAATTGATCAAACACTTCTGTATCATTTTGCAAGCATCGTTTTATTGTCTTTACGTTCTTTATGCTTAAACAGGTGAAATCACAAATGACAATTACAAATACTGCAACTTGCCAGCAATATAAACATACTTCACACGATCATTCAGCCATACATATTTTAATTGGGCGAATTAAATTAATACGAAACTGAAAACCATCCGTAATTCAAGCAACTCAAAAGGTAAGCGATCAAAGCCTTAAAAAAAAAAGAAAAAAGTGTACATTCTTGCCGGCACACTCTCCACCATATTTTTCATCGTCGGCGTCGACGTCGTCTGCTCGCCTATAAACTGCCGACCGCTGCCGATTCCTCGACTCTCTTTCTCTCTCCTCATATTCACATACATCTATTCGTCAGCGTGCACGTACAGAGCGTTCTCATACGTCTGCGTGACGCAAATCGAAACGAGCTTATATACACGCGCTAGCGTCGCGCGAGCCCGCGTGTGTATAATATACCTCCTCCGTCAGCTCGAAGAACTCGACGCTCCAACACTCGTGCACACACACACACACTGTTCTCGGTTTTCTTGTCGACCGAAAAGCAGCGGTGGCGGCGCTTGCGCCGCTCGCACGCTCTTTCTCTCTCTCCCCTTCGTTATACAGTGCGCGCCGGCACATTCGTCTCGACCGACGTGGTGACACACGCACGCGCGCACACGCCGCGTCCTGCGAACGTGATTTATCCGGCCGATCTGTTTGGCGTTTTTTCGATTTTTTCGCGACTGACGCGCACGCGCTGCAGCTCTTCCGATCAAGATAAGTGCCGCGGTGGTAGAAGGATTCTTCCAGACTATATCGGTGCAAGGAGAGAACATCATAGACACACGCGCGTGGAAGTGTGAGAGTGCGTACCCGAGCTCGCGTTGTTTTGCTGTTGAGAAGGCATAGTTGACTTTACTGCGAGGAGTTTGTACCCGTTCTTCATAACACTAACAAGGTAAATGATAGTGCTCATTATCCGACAGTTTATTATTACTGATGATAAGAAACCATTGGCCAGTAGATTGTCACGTTATACCAGCGAACGATGTCATGAGTTGCATAGAGCGAGGTATACATTGACGGTGTGTTTGAATATGTATCGAAAATGCAGTTTTTTTCTTCTTATTGTGAGATTTTTCGACGTCGCTTATGTTTCCAAGCGGAAGAATCGACTTGACGACGCCGACGTGTGTGTACTTATATTATACCGACGTGCATCGCGCGATTCTTGAATTACAAAAGCATAATGGCAGCCGGCTCAGGTGGACTGCAATTTTTCATCATTTCTGTGTTCAACTTTCCTTCGTCGCGTATCCGGCCTTTGATTGCTATCGGCATTTCCACGTAATTACAGTGGTTTTCGAGGCAAAACTAGTGCTGTGGATTATCGCGAGCCACCGATTCATACCCAGCCTTGGAAATCACTAGAAATTCCTTGTTTGCATAACGTCCAGTTCGCCCGACCTCTCGATCACTCCGAAATCACCGATTCCAAAACAACTGGGCATTCAGACCATCGATCCTCCGTTCGACAGCTGCGACGAAAAAAAACATCGGCAACACACCATACTTATGCGCTTGCTGCTCTCCCCCGAAAAAGGCAACCGAAACCCCCATCGACTCTGACGCGTGCGTCCCTCAGGTCATACAGATGAGCGGCTCCCAAAGTCCTGCTGCGCGCTTGAAGAATCCGAACACGTGTCTGCGCGCGCGATCCACTCCAACCCAGTCGTCGTCGCGCGGCATTGTACGCCACGCGAATCGGAGCCATGACTGTGTGCTGGAGGAGGAGGAGGGAGCAAGTATGCGCGCACGCGCGCCACGCGATTAATAAAACAAAACCACCTGTTGCAGGTGATAGCGATCGACGTGTCGCTCGGTCCCGCGCGCGAGAAAGAGAACCGCTGCCGCCGCGCGGAACAATGGTATAACGCCGCGATCGGTGGTGGTGGTCGCTTTGCCACGGATATAATATAAAGGTCGATGATTTGTTGAATGATTAATTTTTCACGTTTAATCGATAGCTGCGCGCTTCAAGGAGAGGTTTTTAAATTAACGAAAAACTACTCTCTAAAGTTGAATTAGTGAAAAATCCAGTATATATTAGTTGATGTTGCTCCACCGTAGAATTAATGGATTTTCACTAATAAAATTGTACCATTTAAATGAATATCCACTAATTCGTAGTGAATATTCACAATTTTATTAGTGAAAATCCACTAATTCTACGGTGGAGCAATTTTAACTAATATATAGTGGATTTTTTACTAATTCACCTTTAGAGAGTAAATCATTAAAAAAAGCTCATTCTTACGGTAATGTGATTGATTATTATTAGTAGAAATTAATTATAACGACTACGTAGTTGAATCAAGTTAAAAAAATATATCTGTGAGTAATGAAGTCTGATTCACGTACATACTATAGTCACCTATTTAAAAAATCACATTAGTATTTGAATCGCAATTGTGTCTGTTTTCGTGTTATCTCTTCGTTATTGTTTCTTTTTTACAATTGTTCCAATGTAATTTTCCAAATGAATCTTATACTCGGTATAAATAGACGATCCAAATGACATATTGGATTCCACATAATGATTGTTCAGTCGCTCGCTGACTCTACTGCATTATATTCGAGGTCTGCACAGAACAATGAATGATTACAGAACAAAAATACATTATAATATTCGCATTTACAAGAAGAGCATAATTTTTCTCGTTTTTCAAAGCACCGTCGAGTCACTTTCTAACGACTTTGCATACTCCTAGTGCATCGACTTACATGCACAAGGAAATTGCTAATGAGCCAACTATCTCATAAATCACTTAATCTGCCTAACGATATTTCAGTGTAGCAGTTGTATTGAAAATTAGCAGCATATTTATAATTTATGTGCAACAACTGTGGGTAACGACGTATTTTTTTTTCATGTACAACCGTTTGTAATTTTTTATTTCCGGAAGTATATCTACTTTTATTTTACTCTCGGATAAAGTTGTTCCTCACGAATTATGTATCATCGATGTACATTCTTTTAAATACTCATGGCAAGAACGAGCTGCAAGAAAGAAAGTATAAAGAGATAATGAACGCGCAGAAAATGAATTTAAACGACTTTGTTGTCGGTTCGCTCTCTTTTACGACGCATAAAATAACGTAAACGACACGCGGCACTTCCAAAGCTCGCGAATCTCTAAAATAAACAACGAAACAAAAACGCACAGAAACCGCTCTTACTTCCACACGTCGCCTGTATACCATTAAATCCGTATACGTTTATTGTAACCTTTCGATAAGAGAGCTATCAATAAAGACTTCTCATGCGCTCTCTGGGCACCGAGCCGAAAGCTACTATATACTCCTGCTCCGCGATTACTTCATCTGCTGCCGTCGCCGCTGCGACGTCGTTACTTTCCGGGATCAATAACGGCCGCAGAGAGGCTCCCACTGTGTGCCTGCCTTGCGCTGAGCTTTCCGTCGCGCGCGTAGAGGCCGCAAGAAAGCGAAAAGATTGGCCAACTGCGATGAGCGGCGTTATCGGCCGGCGTTATGGGTGCAGTTTAAAGGTCAGGCCTCGCGCGATTAAGGCCTGCGCGGAGGCTTCCTCATATAAGAGAGTCAGTCGATCGCTCTGCCACGCCACCGCTATTTCGGATTCTTAAAGACAGCCTCGACGAAAACTTTCCTTTTCGTCTGCTCTTCTCGTTGTCGTAGTTGTTGTTGTGCGTACGTGTGGCTTTGTTAATTTTTCGTTGAAGACCGAGTGATCGCTGATCGTCGTGGCTCGTCGGGTAAGCTCAAAAAACAGCGCTTCCTCCGAGTGGAGGAAGACTACTTATTTGAATTGATTAGTCAGTAGTCAAAAAGGGGAAGGGGGGCGAATCATTGAAATATTCAGAGGCCGAGAAATGCCGAGGGAGTTTAGAAATTCAAACGCGGAATGGAAACGCGCTTAGCCGTGTGTAAATCGCTGAGCTCGGGAATTGACTTATTTTTCTCCCCAAGCTCGGTAATCGAGAAGTTGAATTTCAAATCTCCGAATGTTTCGTAAATTACGAAATATAAGCTTTCATGGAAGGTGCGTCGAGTTTATATGTATACATAACAAACAAACATTCGATTGCTCAGGGTTCGTATATGTTATAAGAGCCTTAATTACGTTTTTCAATTTGATTCAAGAAATATATACGTGAAGAGTTTTCTTGATTGATTTTAATATTTGATCGAACTAGCTACATTTGCTTTAAAAATCAGTGATTATCATATCTTTTTCAAACGAATGTTTCCCAATATTAAAGCGTTGCAATACACGTTGAGGGTTTTTATTCATAATCATGTTGATTTATCGACACAGTGGGCGTTTTTTCAAGTAAATAAACAAACGGAAACCAACATCAGAATGATCGTTAATTGATCCATAAAAAATAAATTTAAATATATAGCTCTTTTAATTTATGAGTACACACCATGTTTCATGATTAGATAGAAGTTTGCGGAAAAAAATAATACCTCAAAAAATAATAATAATAATTAAACCATTTGCTACCGCACGAAGCTAAATAATTAACCTTACGATTATATATTGTATACTGACAAATTATGAGGCTGTAATTTAAAGTAGTACGAAACGTCTCAAAAACGTATCGGGTTCGCGCACTCGACGCATGATAAGAGCTGCCGCTTCTCGCTTCGCGTTTTTGGCCTTTCGTGGAAACGAAATTTCGCCCTCGGGGATAGTATATATATGCGCGCGCGTGCGCGGCGTTGTTTCAAGTGCGAAAAATGTGCTGCTGCTTAAAAGCACGAATCACGTTTTGTTGGACTTGAAATGTACACAATTTACATCTACGTCCATGAATTAGCGAGTCTTTCTGGTACCATGCATGATCGGACTTTTTAAAAAGCCACATGAATAAGCGCGGAGAGGGAATTTGCTTATAAAAATTATCCCCTGGGACTGGTGACGTTGCTTTTTGAATAAACTTAAACAAATTTTTGTTTTTCACGTCAGTTTTATTATTATTATTATTTGTTAACTCGTCAATATAGAATTGACAGTATAGTACTATTTTTCGCCATTTAAATTCGGAATGCCAACTTAACTACAGCATATTTAAAATTGTCTTGTCATTATTCAGTATACCGCGCTTAAATCTTAGTCAAATCAGTCTAATAGTCAATACATTTTAAAATCCATTAAAAAGTATATGAACCGCCTCTTTCAACTCGCAAGCAAACCACCTTTTACACATTCCACGAAAAATCATCAACTAAATCGACCGATCGCCCGGACGATCCAATAACATAAACAGCACCACTTGCCGATCGGCATTATACAGGCCGTTAAGTCTGTATTATGTAACAAACGCATGTAACAGAGGCGTGTGTGCGCGTGCGAATGCAAGCCGACCGAAAATTTGAAAGTAAAATTATATTCACTCGTGCGCCGCGCGCTACTTACTGAATTTCGAAGCGCGAGCCCAGAAAATCTTCATTTTGACGGATAGAGCTGCCACTTTGGTCGTATATATTTTACGCCACCGCCGTGGTGCGCACGAAATTTTCATAAAGAAATTCAACTGCAACTGCGTGGCGTAGTTTCGCATTTCAAATGCACGCGAGTCCATATTTTTTACCACTCCAACTCGCGTGGTACGAGTTTTACGGCGGCTTTTGAAAGTATACAAGCGCACGGGATTTTTCTCCACTCGGTTGTGTGTTCGGACATATGTTGTAAGGTGGGGGCAAAAAATGCGATTAGATTGTAAGTGCTATGATGTATTAACGTCTCTGGCGAGCTTGCAACTTCTTTCGTGTGGGGAAGTGGATAACATTAAGATTATCGCCGAGATTTCATTCTATATTTATATAGATGACATTTCAGGTTCCAAACATTTTGTTTCCTTATTTAAATCTTATTTCAAATTTTTTTTTGTTTCTTGTTAATTGCGAGGCTGAGCGACTAATCAAAATGAAAAACAAATTTAAAGGAGGCTTATAATTCGAGAAAGTTGAACATTATATTATATAATAAGGCAAATGTACTTTTGAAACGTCTATGGGGAATCAAACGTTCCTTCTGCTATATAATTTGTCACCTGGAAGAAATTAATCATTATAGAGTACCTTTTTATGTCATGCGTATAGATGCAGGGTGAACAGTCTCCTCGATTCACAAAAAGAGAAAAAATAATTACTGTTGAGTCATCGAGAACCACGACTATAGCGTACGAATTAATCAAGCGTCTTTCTGTCTCCTTTGAGAGGAGACATACCGCTACAAGCTCAAAAGAGTAAGAAAAAGCCAAAAATGAAAAGTTCTGTACCATGTTGTGCTCGTTCGAGTACGAGCATGGCGAGCTCGCAAGTACAAAAAGAGAGAGTGATATACCCCAGCTAGAAATGTCGAATCAATTTATCATTAGCCCCGTAGCTATGTATAGTTACATACATGATGTAAGTATACGTATGCGCGCACATCTATTAACTAGAAAGTCCTTAACCATAAAAAACCAGACTTCAACCTGCCGGCCGACACGGAAAGCGATTACCACGTGAAAGAGATCCAGGATATGGTCACCGTCATGCAGAGGATGATAAAGGACGGTAAGACACTCGTAGAAGCAATTTGTCATTACAGCGCCTCTCGCGCGCGTCGCCGCAACAAGTTCGGGAGAAAAAGTGCAGGTGTAACGAGCAACAGAAAGAAATGTAAAATTTATAGTCGACTCGCTAATATTGCCTCATCGATCGGCCGATTGATAAACATTTTTTTTTGCCACGAGCAATCTTTTCGTTGACGATCTCCGTTTAGCCGCAATTGTTATGCGATGGACTAAATGGGCTATAGCTGGTGTGTAGGTATAGCGATTGCCTGTGAGGAAATTTTTTTTTAATGATTTAAAGTCGTTAGCGCAAGGAGATGCGTTTTTTTTATTTTATCATTTGTTTTTGCGTGAGTTCTTATGGGCAGCGATATATACTGCCGGAGAAATTGGCGCGCTGTGATTGAGCGAAGTTGACGGACGATTAGTTGCAGTATATCGCCTTTGCAATCGTAAGTCGAAAAATCGTAACCAGAAATAGAAAAAGCGTGTAAAAAAATTACTGTTTTCTATAGTAAGCATGGGACAGACTCAAATTTTCATGTAAATTAGAACAATTTATAATAAAAATTGCTATTATTTTGTAATGTCTACTATTACATACAGAAACAAGGTATAGAGGAATAATGCAAAAAAGTTTTTTCAAAAGTTATTTTCAAACGAGCGTTTACATTAATAATTATTATAATTAGCTTTTAAAAAAGGTAGTATTTTTTAGGATATTAAAATTGTTAAATACTTTTTCTACTGATAAGAAGATTTATGACAATAATTGCAATTTTATAATATTGTATTACTGTAAAACGGGGTTTTAATCAAATATAACTATAGATAGAGATAATGCTTGCATAATCATTATATGATAATTTTATTGAAGGTCACGAGGCAGTATTATCAGTAATGGCACATTTTAACAATGAAAAACACTATACTTTTACACACAAGAAAATGTGTAGAAGGAAGTTTAAATTTAGTTATTACCGAACGTGTTTGTTTAGTATGTCCTCTTTTTATTATATTATTGAAATTTAAAAAATTAAATTTACAAAGTATCATTACAAGACTTTTGTTAGTCAATGACAAATCGCGATGCATTTTAATATTTAGTTTTTGATCATAAATTAAAAAAAATGTTATTACTATCGCGAAGTTCCACCTGTACTTAATCTTGCGATAACGCAAGATCAATACACCTTTATGATTGTAAAACGAGAAAAAGAAAAGAAAACTCCGACAGTGACAGATACGTGAAGAAACGCGGAAACTTCAAATTCAGTGATACCGTTTTTTAACCGTTCGTAGCCAGAACTTGTTGATCTTCTGCCGCACGTACCGTACTACAAGTACGTGATACCTAATCTGTTCTACACTTACAATCACCGCGTTTTTCAAAAGAGTTGTTTACAGCTCCTTTTTATTGCATTTGGCGTGGTTTCTTAAACTTTGAGCCAATCGATGTTATGATGTACCATGTCTACGTATAGTTTTTATCTTTTATTATTGTTAATTTTGTTTGAAAAACTTCTGGTAAACTTATTTGTGTAAAAACTTGCCATTTTTATTTGCACTGTAAACGATTGAAATTTAGATAAGTACAAAGTTAAAAAAAAATGTTTTTGCCATTCTCTTGCAACAATAAAAAAAACAATTCTTCCGATATCCTTACAGGCGCAGGTCTAAAATTTTACAGTGGGAAATATTTTGTTTCCAAACTAAAGGCTTAGCACAAGTCATACCATCTACCGTTAAGTTTCTCTTTGGGAATAAATATTACCTTTCGAATACGATAACAATAAGACGTGATTAATCACTATCAGGGCACGCTATATATCCGTATCTCTCCAATCCAAACAATCCATAAAGCTACCATAACGTTTCTGATAAAGACCCGAAAAATTCGACTTACCATAACTCGGGGCCCTACCTACTAATTATAACATACACGAAAGCGCTTGCCTGTGCAAAACTATACGGTATCGCGTGGGAGGTCAAGTCGCTCGCGGTGCACTCTACTGCAGCTCTTATCGACAGCGGTGCTCAACTTGATCGGCCTAAAAGTTACGCGTACACGCCGTGACACTTCTTTCCACGGGTATTATAACGAGGCAAGGTTGCGCGGGTGCGTATATATAAGTATGTGTACACGCGAGGAAGACGGGAATCATCCTCGCTTATCACGACGCTCTCTTCTGTTCGGTGCGGGCGTGCAAACATCGACGCGTCTTGAATCGATCTGCTGTGTTGACTCGGGGCGATACCGATTTCGGTATAGGGAGCGCGTGAATCTGTTTGAACAATTTTCTGGTAGTTTGTATTATATCGCGCTGAAGCGGCTTTATGACATTTTAACGGGTAAAGAAGTTTTTTATCGTGCAGTTTTATTTAAAGTCGGCTCAGCTTAGGAATAGCGTACTCGTTCGATATGTTAAATTAATCGAAAGAGTTATAGAACGATAATAAAAATTTTAAGAAATAACTAATTGATGACGTTCTATTGGTAAATATCTGTGGCTTCCAGTAATAATCAGTTATCTTCACTTTTCATTATTTCAAGTAAATCGAGTTTTTAGTTTCGCAGGTTTCGGATCGGTGTTATAAATCAAGACAAATGAAATTAAATACAATACTTCGTCTATGAATACTAATCCAAATAACATATTTTTTACCGTAGTAGCTAGACCAAATAGCGTTCATGTCTTAGAAAACGACTTCACTTAATGGGTTATTCCGGGAATAAACACAAATTTCAGTGGAGTTACTTGAGTTTTCCGGTCTCAATGGCAATTATATTGTTTTTTCGGTAACTATATATGCTAAATATGAACCATCACTCACGGGAGTTAGTAGCGGCAAATTTATGTATTTCTAATACACCTATCTTGCTATGGGTACACCTATAGGAATAAGGAACGTCCGTTTCTCTTATAGGAAAAGTGGAGTTGTATCGTTTTTCCAGGATAATGAATCGAAAAAAGTGGAGTTATGTGGTTTTTTCGGGAATCATCCTTAAAAAAATGAAGACGTGGTTATTCCGGGAAAATGTTGAAAAAATGGAATTTTAGCATTTTTCCATGTGTTTATTCAAGAAAGCGAGTTCACTTTAAGAATTTCTGTCACGATAGCGTGATAGAGGACTGTTCGAAGATAAGAAATAAAGCATAAACCCGATTTTGAAAAACACGTCACTTAATTGGTTTTTTCGGGAAGCCACAAATATATTTATAACGATCGGTACAACATTTCTATAATACTTTTCGTCTATCTTTAAGTTTCAATTTATACTTCAATTGCGTATTATGAATTCCAACGATCGAAATGTACAGAAAAATTGCCACCCACACACTTTTGCCAAGATCCACCTGTAAAAAAAAGACAATCGGGAATTCGTCAAAACTGCGCACACCGCTTATTACCTCTCCTTCTCGGACATTGCGAAAGAAATCGACGGGACCCGTTGCCTTGTCGGCGATTTCGGCGTCGCACTCGTATTTCGGGCGGTGCGACTCCCAAAAGCGCTCAATCGTAACCCGTGTGGCATATTCTCTGTCATTCTTTCCCTCTGCGTCGGTAATAAAGAAAATAGAAATGAGACACAGGATGAGGGTGTAGGGTTACTGGTATATACGGGGGAAGCGTCGCACGCGTCGTCAGGGGCTCGCGAACTGCCACGGCATTCCGCGGCTCTTTCGCGCCTTGACGTCCGCCGCCGCTGGTTCGAGAAAAGTGCGAGTACGGGTACAGTTTTAGTTTTGAAGGTACTGGACGTGTTTGGTCGGTTAGACGACTAGATCGTCGGCAAAGATGTGACGGACTTTTTTTGAAGAGTTTTGTTAGGCTTTTGTGAATTAAGTTATTTGTGTGTAGTAGGACAGTCGTAGAAGAATGGAAAAAGGCACTTTGTTCAAATTCGTTAGGGATCTTCTGATAAAACTATTTTCGAACATCTGTGTCAAGATCCTCATTCAAATATTTAAACGAATTTGATGTGTTGCAGTTCATTACGCACACTTTTTATCAATAAAGTTTCAAAGGTATTGAAATTGAATTAACATTTTTTTATGGCGTTTCAAAGTTTAGTAATTATTTTAAACACTGTATATAGATGACGTTTGTTATTATAAAGCGTTTTTCATCAGATTAAATTGATTGGTAAAATTAAAAAATTGTTTACATTGGAATAGAGGCTGATAAAAAATGTGAGAGGAAAATTACCATTTTTATTATTGTTTTTTTAAATTTAATAAGTTGTCTTGAAATTTAAAAAAATACTCAGTGCTTACCAGGAAATATGTTTCTTGTTGCAGGACACGTTTTCGACACACCAGAAGACGTTAACCTTGTATTGGAACCTGGTATATGGTAAGTCCTAAGCTGATTATATTATACGTCAAAATAATCTTCCAACTTATACAATAATAAATAAGACGGCAGTATAAAGTAATTTATTTCATCCAAAAAGACTTTCTTCAAATTCTCTTAATCTATTAGAATCATTAATCTGTCTGTGTACCTATAAATTGAAAATGGAAAGTGAAAATCTCTACTAATAAAATTTTTAATTAAAAATATCTGTTTAATTCATCATATCATAAAACTCATTAAGATTTCAATTAAAATTACAGCTCCAAAGATGAGAAAGTAGACAACAACTGCGTAGTAAGAGCCCGAGGACTTCCTTGGCAATCGTCTGACCAGGACGTCGCGAAATTCTTCCGGGGACTGAATGTGGCAAAGTAAGTTATTTGAGTTAACATTTTTTCAACACTTGATATCTCATTAAATGCAAGCATGAATTTCACTTTGCGAAATGAGAAACAATATTGTATTAATATTAAGAGATTGAAGGTGTAATTAGACCTGAAATATTGTACAATTTCTAATTACAAAGATTTCAACACATCATCTAACGAAAACTAACATTATTCTCGTGTTTATGTGCAAGCACTTGGATGGGTTCAGCGGCAGGTAAAGGATAATTTGATAGTTATTCAATGTGCTTAGAACAGCTAGTTTTTACATGCCTTCAGTGTACTTAAGTTGCTGTAGTGCACACTTTTTTACTTTTAAGTTGCTATAGATATAATTTCATTTGTCATATCGATATTTCACCAACGTTATTTTAATTTACCGTACAATAGCGTAAATATAGCATCTTTACCATTGCCAGTATTAAACAATTTGTTTTCCATCGGTACACATATTACATTGCAATATTTAGTAATTTCGAATACGCATTACACACTTATTATTACAGTCGCTTTCTCAAGACCCCGTGGTCTGTAAAAAAAATTCACCACCAATCCACGAAACAATGAAAGTTGAGAAAACCTGGACAAAAAAGTCATGCTTTTTAAAATTCTGCATATCTTAGGCGCCGCGTATTATTTCTACACATTTCTACGGCGTCGGGACTGTGCAGTATACTGCTTATACTTATACGCGCCTTTCGCGGTATTTCAAAAGCGATGGAAAAAGTGGAGAAAAAATTGGCACGACGTGCGGTGCGCGCTCGTGCCAACGAACCCGACTCCTCGGAAGTATCTCCACCCCGCACAAGAATCGGATCCGCTGACTCGGCACTGCGTTTTTCGCAACGCGCGCCGTTTCTCGCGTGTTTTTCAAAAGTGCACTAGTTTTCAAAATCGAACGAGTTCCTTTTGTTTGTGTTGAAAAAAACAGTTAGATTTCTTTTAAGCAATGTTTTTATAGCGTTTGTAAAAATTAAAATATGCAGAACAGAAGTATTCGCGAATATAATACAAACATAAACGTATCTTGACTATACGCAATTTTTTTTTTTGTACGCCAAGCATATACACATTATTTTTATCGCGAGCTCGAAAACATTAGAAGATCACTCAACGATCAACTGACAGTCCTTGTCACGGCTTCTCTCGCTATACCTAGGATTCGCAGACGCCGAGACTGTGGCGCGAGCGATAAGCGCTTATCTAGGGTCACGGATCAGCCGCGCGAACAGCTACCACACCGAGGCGTCTGCTGGTATATCGTCCCGCGTTCAGTGCGAAACGACTCGACGCTGTTTAATACATTTTCGGGTCCGTCCCGCGGTTGGCCTTGTTTTTGCTTGCGAGATTAAAGTGTAAATAACGCGTATTGGTGGCGCATTCTTAAATGCGTACGAGTGAAGTGGGTTTGATCGTGTGAAAATAAGGTGACTTAGAGAGCAAGTGGTTTGGAGTATTCGTGAAGATAGTGCATATTCTCGAAAGTAATGATATCTCTTAGGTTTCTTTTTAATGGTTCAATAAATTATTTTTTTATTGTATAATAGTAAATCTGATTGGTGAAATGTATATGCGTATTTTTCTTATAATGTGGTAACTTTCAACAAGATTTCAATGTAAAATATGTTTAATAGTACTCGATAACAATAATTGGTATACTATAACATTCATTAAAACCTACACCCTAAAAAATTATTTTTTTTTCTCTAGATCACAGAGTGATATATATTAGCAGTCAAGGTTATAGCTATATTCCTTTAGTATCATAAATATTGTATCAGTTAGCTTTACCAAATCTGAACGTTCGTTTTTCCTCTTGCACTTTTTTCCCACTACTTATAAGTTAATGAATTTTTTTCTGACGTCGTGCTTCACCAGTGACCGCGGCACGTTTTAATCTCATTAACTATTCGACTTTTGTCACTGAAATGCTGTCGATTCCGCGACACATTCCATTTTTTTTTCGCCGTAATAGCAAGTCTCGCTTTATGAATTCAAAATATTTCCATTGCGCGCGATTGCAAATCCAACGTTGCGAAATATATATGTATAGCTATGGTCGCGTTTGCGTCAGTGTTGAAGTGGTTGACGTGAAAAAAATTAATGAAGAACCGATGCACGATCGGCGATTTCTCGGTCAGCCTGCTTATCGCGGCCGTGGAAACGAGTTTGTTTTAGTTGATGTCATAAAGCATGTACACTTCATTAGGAAAGTTCTTTTGCAAGCTTTTTGCCCGCGTGTGACGCTCTACTGTAATGACGGTTTTTTTTGGCGTTCCGAAATTAAAGTTTTTTTTTGTCTACATCAGGTGTAATAAATAATGAGCAGGAAACATGAATAACCTTATTTATCGTAAAAAATGTATTGACTTTGTTCGTAAAAAAAAGTTTATTATGTAAAAATACGAAATACTTGTTGCACTTTGTACCTCCCAAAGATTGCGTTAACTCATGCGTCACGCGATGTTGTAATTGGCACGGTTTTCAGTAATTTAACTCATTTGAAGTTGAATACATGTTCTCGAGCACAAATTTCACTCAAATTATAATTTCTCAAAACACCTTGAAATTCATTTGCACGAGGATATATTTATTATTATACAAATTAAACATGACATTATAAGCAATTTTATTTCCAATACATTCGTCCAACCTTAAATATCACCCCAATCGTTTCCCAGTACTTGAGAAACAACTAATCCAAAAATTTGTCGACGCAGAGGCGGCGTGGCTCTGTGTCTGAGCTTGCAGGGCAGGCGCAACGGTGAGGCACTGGTACGTTTCGTGAGCAAGGAGCACAGAGACATGGCGCTCAAGAGGCACAAGCACCACATCGGCCCGCGCTACATCGAGGTGTACAAGGCCTCCGGCGAGGATTTCGTCTCCGTGGCAGGCGGCACCAATGGCGAGGCCCACGCCTTCCTATCACGCGGCGCCCAGGTGATCGTTAGGATGCGCGGTCTGCCCTACGACTGCACCGCCAAGCAAGTTGTGAGTGTCAATTACAATGGTTTTTGTGTTTGGTTGTTTGGTTTATAACAAGGGTTACGCTGTAAAAAAATATAGTGTTTTTCTAAAAAAATGTTTTCTTCATTCGTGTGACGTGCAATCTGAAAAAAACATTTTTTGCTCATATTCTGAAATCAACTTTTTAAGTACCTGGTTAGTTGTATCTCCTGAAACTACGTAAGTTACTAGTAATTGCATACCACCTACAATTAGTTGTGATAATTGGGTTATCTTTTTTTCTGACTGTTTCTAGAGCCACAAATATTATATTTAGTAAGCTAATGTATTCGACAATATAACATGTCATTAGACGTTAACTAATATATTCTGTTTTACAATATTGAATTTTTCATCAACATTAATCTAATTCTTCTAGCTGGAATTCTTCTTATCAGGACAAAAGCCTTGTCAGGTATTGGACGGCGAGGATGGAGTTTTATTTGTCAAGAAGTCCGACGGACGAGCCACGGGTGACGCGTTCGTTCTTTTCTCCAAAGAAGAGGACGCAGCGAAGGCCCTTAGCAAGCACAGGGACTGCATTGGCAGTCGGTACATTGAACTGTTCCGGAGCACGACGGCGGAAGTGCAGCAGGTATGCCCACCATTTTAATTATCCAACAGCTTTGTATTTGTATACGAGGCGGATGCGCGTGTTCTTCGAGTTTGATTTTAGAAAAAGAGTCTGTAATTACTTGATTGTTGGTGAACTCTCAATTTTTAATTTGTTGCTTCGAATTTTCTTTAAAAGTTGCAAGCTTATAGTAAAATGAGTTGCACGGTTATTTACATAGAGAACATTTTATTTTTGAACAGGTGTTGAATCGAGTGAGTGACATAAAACCCTTCGAAAGACCGATACTACAGCAACTGCAGCCAATCCTTCCGCAGCACTTCATCACATCAGGAACTCGCAAAGATTGCATTCGTCTCCGAGGACTTCCGTACGAGGCTCTCGTTGAACACATTTTGGAATTTTTGGGAGAGCATTCCAAGAACATCGAGTATCAAGGTGTCCACATGGTTTATAACGCTCAGGTAAATTAATTATTTCTGGAGGAATTAAAATTAATCCAACCTTCCAATTGACGGGAACAGAAATTTAATTCACCATTTTGTTACCAGGGTCAACCCTCGGGTGAAGCCTTCATTCAAATGAACAGCGAAGCTGCGGCGTACGGGTGCGCCACCCAGCGCCACCACCGCTACATGATCTTCGGCAAGAAGCAGCGCTACATCGAGGTCTTCCAGTGCAGCGGCGAAGACATGAACCTGGTGTTGACAGGTGCACCGCTACCGGGTAAGGCCCTGCTCTCGCCCGGTCCACTGACCGCCGCCGCTGGTGGTGCGCCGACTCCCGGGCCCCCGGCTCAGGCCCAAGTTCCCGTACCCACTCCCCAACCCGCCGCTCCCCTCTGGGACATTCACGCTTTCGTGCAGGCCCAAGCTCAGGCCCAGGCCCAGGTCCAAGCTCAGGCGCAAGCCCAGGCCCAAGTACAAGCGCAGGCTCAGGCTCAGGCCGCTCAGGCGCAGGCTCTCCGTAACCAAGACCTCTGGCTAATGGCTCTTGCCCAGAATAACGCGAACCCCAACGCCTCGCCGGGCCCGCCTAACTCGACGAGTAAGGCCCTCGCGCTTCCGTCGAGCGTCGCGCAGCATCAGCATCATCCGCACCATCATCATCACCATCACGGGCACCCATCCCTTAACGCCGCGTACGCGCCCGAGCAGCTGCATGCCCAGGCAGTGGCACAGCACGCGGCAGCCACGAACCAGCCCCTACTCTTCTTCAACATGCCCCAGACGAGAATTCCGCTTTTGCGAGCCCACGCGCCGCCTGGCTTCCTCACCCAGCCCCTCATGCCGGGCGCTCCCATCAATCCCGCCGCGCTCCTTGGACTTAAGAGATCTTGGGAGTCCGCTTTCCCCACCGAAACAGCCGCTGCAGCACCCAAACGCGCGACTTGGCAGACGCCTGCTGCCGCTTTTCACGCGAGTGCCGCGCAAACCGGAGCACCGACTCTCGCCTATCCCGCGCAATTCTTCCAGCAGATGTAGAGTATAGATTCTCGTTCTCTTCTGAGTAATTAGGTCAAAGTCAGCAGCTATGATGATACTGGGCAGCTTTTTTGTTTTGTTTTTTTTTGTTGCTTTCTCCTTTGTGAAATAAATGAATATATTATTAGACTTTCATTATATGCCTCAGTGGAGAATTTTATTGAGTGCAATCGAAGAATACAAAAGTACTTTCCAAGTCAAGCAATGATTGATAATTTCTTCAACTATCAAACGAATATTTAATTTATTAAGTTTCGTATGTTTGTGGTTACTGGTCGGAATCGATATTATTTTTTGATCATGATCGTTAAAATCATATTTATTGAAAGTTGTACTTAAATCTTGTGAAAGGAGAGAGACTTTAATAAAAATGTACAAATTAAATCAAAGAAGACCTGCGAGTGAGAAGGAAAAGATATAAGTAGTTGAATATCTTCAAATTATATTATAAAATTTTTACATTTTATAATTACGAGATTATAAAAACTTTATGCCCAGTTTCAAAACAACTTTTCATTAGAATTATTGATATTCTATTTAAATTAATTTAGTCATCTCTATTAATATTATGTCTGCTTATAAATAAACAATCGACAATTTTTATTTAAAATAGATTTTTTTCTAGATTTAAATATTATAAGGTTGTCGAAAAAATTCGTTTGTAGAAGGCTTCCTGATTATTCATCGATTATGCGTTAAGTTAAATATTTTCTTCATTACATATATACGCAGTAAACCTATTAGATTTGACAATTAGAAAAAGTAAATACTTCTTCCAATATCAACAAGATTATAGGATTAAAAGAACTGGTACTTAATTCAATACAATTTCTCAGTTAATTTCTCAATTCATATATGCATTAAATGCAATCAATTTTTCAATCAAAAAGTTTTTGTGACAGGTATAGATGGTGAATTATGTAAACCCATTTTTTAATATCAAACGTTGATCCTTCAAGAACAGAAGCAAACAAGAAAGAGTTGTAATACATTTCCGACAGATAAAATAGTTGATAATTTAATAGTTTTGATAGATCAGTTTATATTTGTAAGTACTTTATTACCTGAGTAATTATTGGCGTTTGCTATAAGATATTTTTGAAACTACTATAAATCATTGTTCTTCTTTTTTACACAAGGCTTTTGCCACTTAATAATGCCGACAAAGTGCCTTTTATGTCGATATTCTTCTAAATAGTGATACAATGAAGTACTTAGTGAAGAGTTGATAAATAATTTCATATTATGAAGCTAAGAATATATCATCGTTACGATAGTTTCTATTTACTAGCAGCTAGTAATGTAATTAATTTGTAATATAGACAAAAAAAATGAATTATAACTACTGTCGTCTTCTGAACAGTCTGTTAAATTTGAAAGATTTCTCGTTTTCTACAATATAAAGTGTTTTCCATCGTCAAATTTATTATTATCTCGAAACTAATGGGGAGTTCCTCGTAGTTTAGCCTTGTAAATAAAAATAGATAAATGAGTATATTAAATAGTTTATATATTGCATAAAAATTTATATAAATATATATATATTTTGCTACGCATGTTTTTTTCTATGTCTAGATGTATAAATATATATCTGCGGACGTGGTCCTCGTAGTAATCGCGAATGCGAAAAACAAAGCGGAAACAAATCCTGATATCGGGCTCTGTGCCTGTGCCTGACACGAACTCGGTAACCGAAGGTGATTTCCCAAGGTGCTTCTACACGTTCCCTTGAACCGATCCTTTGTCCTCTCCTCCTGGGAACTTGACTCGTAATATGTATTTGTGTTACGATGGCTACTTATGATACATCTTAATGATAAAAAAGATCAGACGCAAAACATTTAAACTTAGAGTACAAAGGAAAAGGGACGCAAAACTTCATATAATATTACTTTCCATAGTATATAAATATACACGCTATCTAGACGTTGTAAGTCGCGCTTAAGTTTATAAGGGTTGCATCAAGACAACGGGAGTACGGGATTGGTCGCGCGAAGCAACATTCCTCCAATGCATTTCCAAATGGGTTTTCCGCGCATATCGATACTTAATTTTTTATGTTCTTTTAAGACTTGACTGCGATTGATCCGGTACTCCCACAGCTTCGATCACTTTTGTAAAACAGGTAGAGGTGTTTTAAAGCAATAACTCCCAATAAGATCGAAAACCGTAGATCGTAGAACATTTATCCTTTTTTATACAGCTACGAACCTCACATTCCAATCGATGCTTGACCGCAATTTCCTTGCCAGCCGAACATTGTTGCACGGGATGCCTCGCGTGTTTGAGGCTTCGCGAATTCCACTTCTTAATACAATACTAAAGCCTCGTTTCGACGTTTTTTGTGAATGCTCAAAGTTCTGATCGTATTTATGATGGTAAACGAAGTACATAAATGCAATCAATTTCTTTTTGGTTCTATATACATACAATCGCGTTTCTTTCGTACAATGAATGCCTTTATTTTTAGTGGTGAAATAACTAAGAATTCATTTCCAAAGCAACGATGTGTTGATTTTTGCCTTAGCAGGTCTGTAGTTGACATCAAAGCGCATCATTGCTTCTTTGTGATTTGGTACTTATAAATGCATGGACTGGGATGTGGAGGTGTGTTCACTTTTAACTAGATTTCCATCAGTGCGGCGAAAAACTCGTGAATAATGATTGTGGTCAAGCAATGCTTGTCGACTCTTACTGTTAATTTTAGAATCGATACGCACGGCGTCCAGTATACGATAAATACATAATTATAAGAAAATCGCGTTCGTCATATGCATCTATTGTGACTATACAAGTGATCATGACATTTACTGGCTAAAGTTCGTAAATTCTTCAAATATTTATTGACTTTATCCAACTATACAGACAAGGGACAAATTGCAAACTGTGCCTTATTCAAGTTCAAAGCAAAATCACACCTTTGAATAGTCTTTACAAAAACTTTTCAATTTGGTTGTGATAATAGCTTTGAGATTTGGTGTATAAAACGAAACGATACCCTATCTTACAAAAGATATTAACAATAACTAAAAGTAAACTAAAAAACGTTATCGTTTCGTAATAATATTAATGCATTTTCAAAAATATAGTCTGTCAAGTTCTAACATTTATAAATGAGTGAGAAAAGTCTAGATAAGTGCGTAGATATCGATATTATTTCTAAAATCACTTTAAATTACTCGACATCGAAACAGAAGTCAATTAAAATATTCTGATCGTTATCGAGAGTAAATTAATCTCTATACGAATACTTATAACTTCATAATAAGACCGCATGTAATTGTTTTATCCAAAATCTAGCAATTTTCTCTTTATAATTTAATTTTGTACTTTTAATTTTGTTAATCGGCACATTTAGTACTTTGATTGCGTGATTAAAAATCGAAATCACTCCCAAATTGCGAATTGTACATAATTAAGTAATTAAGCCTTTCATTCCAAATTCGTTAAGTTTTTTCGTCTCGTAAAACGAGCAATGACAAAAATATTGTTAATGAATTGCTCACCCGCGTTCCAAAATTTTCAGACCGATTATGCACGCCTTAGTCAGTGATTTTGTTCGCTCGGGCAGTGAGAGTGGCCGTTATTATTTCCAGCGAAACGACAGAAGCAATGGTTTTGGGTGTCAATGTGTTTTTGGCTTTGTAACAATTTTATTTCGCTCGCTTCGTAAAGTTTAAACCTTTTCAATCGCGAATTGCTTTGGTATTTTTTGGTAAATTCTCAGTGAAATAAGTTGGCTAGCGATGAATGGAAAATGAAATTGTTACACCAAAGTAGTTGTTGGCTTTCGCCGAGTCTGCGCGGCAGTGTCTTGTGCAGAGACTCCTATTTTTTGCCTTGATGAAAAACTTCTCTCACGTGTACTAACTTCTCACTCCAGACGTCGATTATTATACTGTGCTAGATGTGTTGTCTGGTGATGTGGTGGCTAACAATTGGTTTATCGCGGTTAAGAAAGTGACCAAAACACGATATTACTAAAATTCTAATGCTTGGAAAACTAAAATTCTACTGTTTTTATTTTTCATTTATATTATACGAAGGAATAATTTTTTAAATAAAAAGTTAATCCTTGGTTTATTTCACTTACCAAAAGATACTCGTAGCGTTTTGGTCGCAAACTTTTTTTTCTTACCTATCAGTCATGTCTCAAATATTAAAGCCTGTATAATTTAGCAAACAATTTCACTAGTCCAAAGAATTAATTATCAAAGTGGGAAATCGAAAGCAAAAAATTGAGCACACGGTTTTCTACCGATCGCAGGTTTCACACACAAGCTTCTGCCTTTGCCTTCTCGCGAAAGCTAACCTCGTTGAGCATTATGCAGTTGGGAATACCTTTACATTATTTTGTTTCAAAGACGTTGTTAACACGTTATATAATACACGATAATTATATATTGGGTCACTTCTTTCGCTAATTTTTATTTGTGATGAGCGACTCTACTACGAGAAAAGAAAACGAGCTCTATTCGAATTACAATAATAAATTATACGTAGAATTTCTTTTCTCTCGGAGAGCGATCGGCCTCTCTTTGCGAACGCGTGCAGAGTGAAAGTGAGAACGAAGCTAATGGATATATATAAATATATATTAAAACGAAACGCAAATCACGCGTTATTACTTACTGTATACTCTCTGTATATCGATGATTATAATCAATAATCAATAATCATGTTTAATAAATGTACTCGTGTCTCGTGGATATGATCTTTTGCGCTTGGTGGGTTCTGGTGGTTTCTTATATACATTCCTTACAATTCCTTGCACGGTGGTCGTACTTTTTTGTTTCCTTATTTTGATTTTTTTCTCAAATCTCTCGCCATTTAATTTGCAGGCGCCGAAGGAAAATACTGTAACCATTATTACAAACAACTGTTTCTGATTTTGTCAGAAATCTAGAGGTTAAAGTATTTTACTTGGCGTAGCTTTGCTCATTAGTTTGGGATTTATAATATACCGAAGTCCGTAACAATTCAATACCGATTTACGAGTAATAAGACACAGCGCATTTATAAGGCCAACACCTGTTAGCACATAACTTAGTCGGCACAATCATTAGTTAAAATTTAAACACTAATTACGATGAATCGTGTTGACACTTCATTGGCAATCGCGCTTGATTCTATGGGCTTCGCTGTATCGAATAACTTTTTTTTCTGGGAAATTTATTATGTGCATGAGACATAGAAATTTTTTGTCGTAAACATTATATATTTTGGTTGCATGAACTTTCCATCGAGCAACAAAATGGCATTGAAAAGTAACCGCTCATTGAACGAGAACAGCAGAGAGAAAGAATAATCGAACGAATAATTTTCATGTCGTACTCTTCTTTTTTTTTTCTCTTCTCGACGGGCATTAAGAGCGCGATAAAAGTACGGTCATCGCTCCTATCCCAATCCAAGCGCGACGCCGCTGACTCGCAAGCACGAGCGGCTGCCTCGCGCTCGGATTTCTTTTTTTACATTTATTCTCACTGGGCACGCAGGTATCTTTGGTGCGTCTGCCGCGCGAGGTAAAGCGCGACGATTTCCTATTATATGTTGTAACTCCTGTCTCTGTCTGTATTTATATTTAGATCGTTAATATCACTCTATACCTTACTCATATATACACACACACACACGTACATACATACACGTACACTGCATAATACCTTTCCACCTATCATTCATCGTCGCTCTTCATTACTTCAGCCCCTCTTCGTTTATCACCAATCATTTTGTTTATAAGTACATATAACGCTTTCATAGACTGGCTTTTAGCATTATTGTTTTTCTATTATTTTTTAAGTTTTTTTTTTCTTATAGATTTTTAAGAGAGATGAGCATGAAATTTATTAGCTTGTAAGTAATATACTGTATGTATATATTTCTCTAGAAATATACTATAGTATATTAATGTGTGTATAGTATGTGTTCTAATATATAGGCTATTTTAATTTGTGAATAACTTTTTCAATTTAATTTAATCTTTTTTTCATATTATGTTTGTATTTATGAAATGCAAGACTCCGAGACTGGTAAACCGCAATATTTTTTCTTCTTCTCAAAACACAAAAATTCATTTTTAATAACATTGATTTTAAAATTTTTAATTTATGCTATGTAGAAATATAATTAACTTTTTTGTATCAAAATTCTGAAACACGTCTTGTTGAAATTTCATTTTTAATTAGTTCTTATTCTAAATTATAGAAATTTAATTGTTAAGAAATGCTAAGTCAACTTTTGAAAGTGTTACATGCATAATCGTTTATTGCTAAAAAATGTGATGGTGGTTCAAGGAAAAAGAGACACGGTAATAAAATTTCACCGAGTTTAAATCGTAATGCTTATTCAAACCACGTTTTGTCTGCTGCGTGGTCACTTAAACTTTCGCAATAACATTACCAAAGATGCCTGCTTAAGTTCCAAGTTCTATTTGTTAGAATACGAACAAGTAACTGTAAGATTTTTTTAATGGTGGCAAAGTGTACAATAATCAAAACAATATTACTTTAAAGTGTATACCGCTAAAGTTACATGCATTTTTCAACATTTTATCATAATGTTTATCGCCCATTTTTGCACAGTTACTTTGAAACGTTATTTAAATATTTAAATTTACTTTTTGTATAAAAGATTTTTTGGCTTGGTTTCGTAATACTTTACTTACTATATTACAAAATATTAATGATTTTGATTTTACTTAGTTAGGTTTGTAATTGTACGCTTTTTAATCAAAGTAATTTCTGTAACATGGATGAAAATTTGAAGATAAGAATCGTCGAATTTCATGCTCTAAAACCTTTTTGCCTGGCAAGAAGTACATGCAGTGCATAACATTGAACTGTGTGCTTCAGTGCTATATAGTACAAAACAAAACACACGAATAATATAAAAAAAGCGACGCGGAGAAGCGTGACTACTCATTGCAATAGGTATACACACTTTGGTGGTATGTTGCAGGGGCGCAGGTACATACATACAGTTTTTGCTCTATGCCTTTATAGTGGTTAATCCTTCCTATTCTACTGTTTTTTTACTCATTTTTTTCTTTTTGACTTTGTTGATATGACGATCACCTATTGAATGTTTATGAATGACCTTTCAACATTGGGAAGTATACATTAGAAGATGTGATTTACCTATATTGGGGTGCAAAATGCTTCTCCATGCAATTTACATATTATATTACAGTAGAAGGTGTCATCTTTTTCTTTATCTCTCTTTTGAACGACGATCTCACACACCTGTAAAGATCATTCATTCATAAAACCGTAGTATGGTCATTATAACGAAAGCACACATGTATACATCTAAAGGAGAGAGAGAGAGGAAAAGAGAAATTGAGAAAAAGAAAAAGAAGGTTGGGAAGAGTGCAAATGGTTGTGTACGTTTACATTTACATGGTGATTTGGCAAAGCGGAAAGTGACATTATTAAAATAAACGAGCAACTTGGGCGGAATCTCGCGAAGGTGGTGCGGCGCACATATATATATACATATATATACATAAAACGAAAAGGTATACATTTACGTTTACGATGGTGCAGTGTCAATTTTGGTAGCGGGACTTCTACGTGCAATACTAACTTCTGTGCTTCCAGGTAGGCCAAGTCAATCATTATTCCTAAGCTGGCAGACGCGTCGTTCTGCGCACGATAATCCAGGAAGTGCGCTCGTTTGGCAAATTTTGTAAATAATAAAATTACCGCACAGCCTTTATTCTGTGTAATGCTTTTTGGAGTTGAGAGCGCGTACACAAGAACTGGATAATCGTGAGCGAATGACGCGTTAAAAAAACGCTGTTACGTAGCGGGAGACAAATGTGTGTCGTCTTTCGCGGTTTATTTTTCATATACTTAACAGCCTCATTGGCAAGTTCATGTTAGATGAGTGGAAAAACGAGTAGACGCATTTTTTATTTATTTATTACTACTTTTTTGTACATAGAAATTTCATTGGGTTAACGGTTTGATTGGCTATTTACATATATCTATCTGGTGTTAAAACTTTCCACTGGTCACGAGTCGAATCGCTGGTTCATTTTTTTTTTCTCTCTATATATTATTATCCTCGGTAAACGCGCTAAATCTCCTACATGAAAATAATTTGCCACGGAAATAAGGCAAAAAAATCTTAACTCTGAGAGATATGTACATATAACATCGACCTTTTCTCATTCGATTAGCATTTCAGAAAATGATCGTTGAAACGGAAAACCGCTTTCCCACTAAACTAACCGGAATCACGAGCAATCGACTTTTCGTCATCGAATGAGAAAATACCTTTCTTTTTCACTCGCAATCTGTGTAAACGCCGAAAATCGACAATTCACAACACCGCGTACATAATATAAAGTCGATTCTATCAATATATAATACAATACGCAACGAAGTGGATCCGCGTTATCGTCCGCTCGCGTCTCTTATCGACAGCAGGCGCATTATTAGAAGCTGCTCGCGCGGCATATATGTGTCGATGACCGGAATAACGCATTTCTTTTTTCCATCTGTCTGTTCATGGTCGATGTGTGTGTAATAGGAGGCACACTGCTGCCGCCACCTCCACCACCGCCGCCCGGCGCGCTGTTCCCGCTACCGCGCGGACCTGCGCCCTTTATCACCGCCTACTCGCCCATCCTCTACTGGCCGTATCCCTCGCCGCCCGTCAGCCCGACCAACTACTTTAATCCAGCAACGGTGCCCAGCATGGCGCCCATACCGCAGCAGGCTGCGCTTGTGAGTATAGAATATAATACTTTCTTTTTTTTGTTACTATGCATGATGTGTGTCTTGTCTCTTTAAATTTGTTGCACAACGTCTAATCCTTATCAAAAGTGATGTTTGTATATTGTTTTATATCTATATGAGAATAACGTAGGTTCGCGAAAAAAGAATGAGAGCAGATTATTGCATCTCCATGTATATTTTAACTTCCTATAAACAGAAATTGAAAGAATTGTATCACAGATGTCTGAAGTGTAACATTTTTTTCATATCTTGGAAAAGTTCAACACTTTTTTTCTGACAAAATTGGTTGTGGCGTGCCTCTTTAAAGTCTACATAACTTATTCGATTTTTTTCTCCAAGATGTAGCTTAGCTAATCAAGCATTTAAAAGAGAATTAATAAATTTGAGTGAAAGAATCATACATGTTTTTGAAACTCGTGCAGTTATATATTAAAGATAGAAAAAAGATGGAGAGATTGATAAAATAAACATTGAACTTTGTTTTTTCGAGATATTTCAAAACTTTTCACTTCAGATATCTCAAAGTCTTGACGTGATGGAGCAATTCTGTCCCTGGATTCCTACTTAGGAGAGTAAAATAAATGGAGATGCGGCGATCTAGTCTCTCGTACGTACCACTTTTTGTGTAAGTCTATGTTATTATTTTAATGCCATTCATTTAATTCAAAATTACGTACGTCATCCAATAGAATCCTAATGTATTTCCGTTAAACTGTATAAACATATTAATTAACGATTTTCTTTGCCAACTATCTCACGTATACACCTAAATCTTATACTAATCATTCACTTCACTCGACAGTTGACGCCCCCGGAGTGCCTGACGCTAGGACCGCCAGAACCGCGCGTGGACGCGCTGATCCCGCGGCCAGATGTCGATAAGCGGATGCACCCGTCGCTCCAACCGCCCTGTAACCAATACGTTGATCTCTTTATCGTTTGAGAGACTCCTCACAACAGCTTTGCCCCTCAAACGAGTCATCTTCGTGGTTCTTCAGCTGCGATCTCTCACTCCTGCCTTACTACTTCATCCCCCCAACGAAAGAATCTGCCAAACATTCTCGAAGAAGAAACCGCAGAAAGGAGTCTCCAATAATTGTGAAGCGCGCGTGAAAAAAGCAAGCAGGAGAGATAGGGTGTGTATGTGTGAGAGCCGGATGATGAGCGAGAACGGTTGTACCGCGTTTATCTCTTGACGTGCTGTTCCGCCACCCCCACGGGCACGATTCATCTAGTCTAGGTGCGTAAATGAGCGCGTCGCCCGCAAGAAATCGCGCGACGTCGCGTGTCTTCGATTTTTCCAAGTTGTTTCCTTTTCCTTTTCTTTTCGTTAGCTTATATATATGCGTGGATCGTAAGTTAGTTGGAGCGCGCGCTGCTATACCCGAAACGTTCTCGATACGTGAGTGCTCCCACGCACAGGAATTATATTCGCGCGTATGGATTTGTATATTACGCATAGATGTTATTGACGTTGTTACACTGCGTAGCGTGTACTATAAGCGAATTCTCGCTCGCGATTTTATTTTAGTGTTGTCATAGATTAATATAAATCTAATATATTTTATAAATGTTCGTTAGTGTTTATGGCGTTAGATATATGCGTCTTTGAGCAGAAATGAGCAAGAAAATACTTGAGAATTCTTCTATTTGTAAAACCAAAGTACGTTTCATATTATCAAACCAAGTTTAACGAATTTTCGAGTGATTTTTAATAATATGATACCTACAAGTTTTTCTGATAATGCTGTATAATTTATTATAACCGAAATAAGAGTCGAAAGAATTGATTCTTAAATCATCTCTTAAATGAAAAAAAACAGCTGCCAATTCATTGGCACGTAGCTTCCTCAAAATAATTTATTGATTCCTTTTATTAAATTAAAATTTAAAAAATAAATTTTTCACGAAA